>WION01000124.1:0-141972 GCA_015039365.1 Amanita rubescens
TCCCGATAGCCGCGGTCAATAAAGACGTCTGGACAGTGGAATTTACTTCGTCATACGCGCATGCGAAATCATAACAACCACCGCTTCTCAGTTGTTCAAAGCAACCGTTCATAGGACCGCCATTCGCAACTGGCATATGTACTTCAATTCAATGATTCGACATCAACAAATATGCCGGCGGCAAGGTGCGGCAGTGACAACCCAGCCGATCAATCGGCTGATCAAGTGCTTCACCTGACATGGCTCCGCCGCGGCTGAGGTGAAAAACTGGTGAGAAAATGGGAGCGTTCCCCCATTCGTGCTTTAGTGGATGACACCATCATATCTATATAGTTGGACGTCTTGTCGTCACATCGCCTCCTTTCTGCCATGAACAAGCGACAAGAAGCTTCCATGAAGGTCGAGGACTCCGCAACTGCAACGCACTGCCATGAACCTGAGGGCCTCGCCTGTAAAACACTGGAAGAAGTTGACGAGCCTATCGACTCGAGGCTTGATTCGTTGTCGAGACCGAGCTCGGATAAACTCGATCTTACCCTCACGCGGCAACTAAGCGATTTAGTCCAAAGTGTTGCTAGCCAGCGGCAGTCCGGCGACAGCACGGAAAAAGCAAAGCTAGAAGAGCCGATCTATGTGAGTTCACTGGGCCTTCCGTATTTCCTCTCTTATGTGCTCACTCGACTAGGTAGACTTTAAGGAAGGCGATAAAAGAAACCCAGCCAACTTCACGAACACGCAGAAGTGGATCACTACTTTCATTGCTTGCTACGCCACCCTATTAGCATGTACGTTCGCCTGCGTTGCTGTCGGTGGACCGGAACTGACACTTTGGTGCATCTAGCTACTGTCGCCACAACATACCCTATGGGATTCCCATCCATGATGATGCGGGATCTCAATTGCACGAACTTACAGGCAATCACCGGTCTCAGCGTCTACACTCTAGGATTCGGGATCGTTCCTCTCGTAACAGCATCGTTTAGTGAAGAATTCGGCAGAAAGCCGCTTTACGTTGTTTCCTCGTTCATATTCCTTATAATATTTGCCATGATTGGTTTGTAAGTCCTTTTTCTGTATCAGTCATTGAATGAGACGTCATGGGTCGTTATAGAGCAAAAAATATCCAAACTGTAATAGTCGGACGGTTTCTCCAGGGAGCTGCCGGGTCCACTGGATCAACGATGGTGGGTGGGACTATCGCAGATATATGGTCGCCAAAAGAGTAAGGGTTGTGATCACCCTTTTTCTTTGCGAATTAAAATATTTTGTTGCAGCCGAGGTATTCCGATGGCTCTTTTCTCTTTAGCGGCAATTGGCGGCGCAGGCCTTGGTCCTCTTATGTCGGGATGGATAGAGGTAAACCCTCACCTGGGGTGGCGCTGGATTCAGTGGATACAGATGATGTACGAATCTGTCGCACCATTACCTTTTTTACGCTGACAAAGGAGTAGGTATACTGGAATTTACTTTATCCTCTCATTCTTTATGCAAGAGACGCGATCCGGCGTGTTGCTCACGCGTCTCGCTAAAAAAATCAGGAAAGAAACGGGCGACAAGCGGTACCGCGCACGGATAGAAGACGAGAGAGCTAGTTTGTGGACGTTGATACGGATTTCGTGCACACGGCCGCTTTGTAAGTACATGAATCTCCTGTCTCTTTCTGCCTATTGAGACATACTTAGACTTAACCCTGACAGAGCCCATCGTCACTGCATTTAGCGTGCGTAGGGCTTCATCCCTCGCGTCGTACTCGTATCTGATATTTAACTGAAGCTGTGGGTCGGCTTTGCATGGGGCGTCACTTTTAGCTTCATCGAGTGTGTATAACACATTCCGTCCATCATGTTTTTTATTCACAGCATCCTAGTGTCGTTCCATTGATATTCCAAACATTGCACAACTTCAACACTGGTCTCCAAGGAACGACATTTGTATCTATGATGTATGTATAAACCTGTCTTTCCATTCTTTAATCTTACACCACTTAGAATTGGATCCCTATTAGGTCTAGTAACGAGCTACGGTCAAGATGCTTTGTATCGGTGCGTCGGAGCGATCTCGTCCTTTATATGACACCAAATCGTTCACTTTAGGAAAAACTTTGCCAAACGCGGACCCGAAGCGAGACTCTACGCTGCTTGTATCGCAGGGGTAATGCTCCCCGCTGGTTTGTTCATCTTTGCATGGTGTTCGTTTCCCCAAGTCAACTGGATCGGGCCCAACATTGGCATGGTTGTACGTTTTCCCCTTGCATTTTATTATCAATAGCGCCATTGTTGATTACATTTGTAGTGTTTCATGTGGGCTATATACATTATATATCAAGCTGTCTTTGCATACATGTCTGATTGGTATGTGTCATATCAATGTGGAAAGAAAAATGCTTCTGATGATTCTGAAATACAGCTATGGAACATGGGCATCATCTGCCTCTGCTGGGCAGAGCCTAGCACGTAAGCTCCGCCTCCTCGTAAACACGCCGTTGCCCTTTTACTTACACTTTCATGTCATATAGGTAACCTCGTCGCCACCGCATTCCCGCTATTCTCGACTCAAATGTTCGAGAGGCTCACATTCAAATGGGCAGGCACGCTTTTCGCGTGCATAGCTGTCTTGATGATCCCTATACCCTATGTAAGCTCTACTACATCCTAATGAGATGGTGTTGATGATGTTGCACGGTAGGTTCTGTTCTTCTGGGGCCCAGTGATCCGCAAACGGAGTAAAGTTGCTAGCAGGCTTCTTCAAGTATAGACATCATAGGCTGTTTGTATTATGTATAACACTCGAGCGACGGATTTCCTCATCGATAACTCCAAAAAGGCAGTAATGTGAAGATAATGCATTAGAGAGGCGTTGATAAATTGTCCGCTTATATGCGTGGATTCTAGTGGGGGACTGTGGACCGGCACTACCAGTATTTCCTAATTGAGCGCCCCTACGACGATAGAACGACGTGACGTAATGGCGAGACGCGAATTGAAACTCCGACCATCCCTCCTATAACTATTGCGATGAGCGACTTCCAATCCAACAGATCCTTTACTCCTTCCGATTCGCTCCATCCTTACCGCAACGTCGTACTTCCACCGTCCTTGATGCCGGATTTCATTACACTTTGGTGTCTTGTTGGCGACGATCCTCCATTTCAGGTATCCGTACATCGCGACGTCAAGGTCGACTTTTTGAAGAAGGCTATAAAGGCGGAAACATATCTTCCTGGTATCAATGCCTCCACTCTAGTACTTTGGATGGCGAGGGCATTCTGCAGGCTAACGCAAACAGCTGACTGACTCTATCTTGCCAGCTAAATGATCCAGAACCTGTGGATCCAGAAGATACCCTCATGCAGCGTATTAGGTCGAGAGGCGATGTGGCGACGTTCGCAAAGCGGTTGCCCGCTACACAAACCATGTCGGCGCTCTTTCCGGACCGGGACCCTCTCGACAACCATGTCCATGTTCTGGTGCGCCTTCCCTCCACAGGTGAGCCCATCGCTGTCGTGTCATTTGTCCATCATTAATCAAAACTCCGTTCGCAATGCTCTCATCTTATTAGGACCATCCTGGCTGGTTGAAATTCATAATGAACTGTGGGGAAAGCGTGATTTTTTTGGCAAGATTTTTCGTACCGCAACCCTGACCAAAGGTGACTTCACCGAACTTCAATGTCACCTGGACGCACTGAATCCGAAACGCAACTCTGATGAATATGAGGCGGAGGATGTTCTTGCCACGAAATCCGCATTCTTACGCGAGAGGAGCACTGGTCTTGACCTAGACCTTGGTGATGGCCTAGTCCCCCGTTTAGATGCCTCCCAGCCCCCATCTGATAATGTCCTCGACGACGACGTTGTGGATGACGATGTTGTAGACTGCGATGTTGTGGACGATGATGTTGTGGACGACGATATTGTAGACGACGACGACGACGACGCTGCCATGGTCATTGATTCCGACCACTGCTCAGGCGACACTCATCTTCCAAACGAAGCCACGGGGATTTTCCCCTACACCATTCGGTATGTGGACCTGACTGTCCTCCAGTCGAAGAAGAAGCTTCGCGTGCCACGGTTGATGCTCTTCCGAAACGAGTGGAATACCATGATAGACATCTTTAACAAGAGGAAAAAGGGCAAGAATGGAAGTGCCCTCTTCTCAGGTCAGCCGGGTATCGGTGAGCACCATTATTGGTATCTGACTGCCACTTCCAACCAACAAACCAGGGAAAACATGCATGTTGTATTCCATCCTCATTCTTTGCATCATTCTTGCCCAGCCAATCGTGTTTCAGGATGTGTCTGGCAAGGTCTTCATTATTGGTAATACGGTGCTCCCAGAGGGCATGGCACCGGGAGTATCGGCCGACGCCGACGACGTTCTTGCACTCGTCGATGCCGACGATAAAGTCTATCAACCTAATGAATATCTCTTTTGTCATGACGAATATCGCATACTGCTAACGTCTTCGCCAAAAAAGAGGAAAGACCGACGGTGGCTTACCCAAAGAGTTAACGATCAGCATGCGATGTTTATGATGGAGCCATGGTCGCGAGAAGAACTTGTTGTTGCATCGTTTCGTGCATTCTGCTTGATTAATTCGCCTGCTTATGATTTATAGGTTGTTCCTGCAAAGCAACGACATCACTCTCAAGCGACTTCAGGAAGCTTCCCGTATTTGCGGGAACATACCTCGTGAATGTTTCGCAGCGGCAGTATCCTCTCGTGCTCTTGACGATACCAAAGCGAAGATCAGGAAAGCGATTGAGCAGACTAAGGAGTTGTCTGATACTATCATCACGATGACGGTGGATGGTGGCACAGTGATCCATCGCGTATTCCAAATACGCCCATTGTCCAAGCATCGGTTGTGGAACAAGTGTGCCGTGGAACCAGTTTCGGACTGGGCTTTCTCGGAGATGATGGTTGTCCTGGACCAACGAAGGGTGGGTTCTGCATACGATTTTTACTGTGCCATCAAAGCGTGCCGTGAATCTGCTTACACTCGTTGGAAAGACATTTGAATGTCACCTTCACAAATTCCTGAAAACTTCTTCCCGGACCTTTACTATTCAGTCTCTCGATAAACGCTCCACTACTCATAACATTCGCTTCACTCCCAACACAAAACAATTCGGAGACATGAAATGTTTCACAGGCGAATTAGCATTGTCCGTCCAGAATAAAACATCATGCTACCTCCAGCCGCTCTCTCCTGTCTTTCCACCTTTCGACTCTTTCCTGTATCAACCCGATATTTCCCAATTCTCGCCTCTTGTCGCTTTGCAGGCAACTACAGCTGCCGACCATCCTATAAAGCTTAAAGGTTTGGAGGATGTTCAAACGTCACTCAAGCCTAAAGTCTCTGGGATGAAAGATCTTCGACCAACAACAAAAAGAAAAATGATCATTCTTTTTGTTGTCCCGGACACGTTGGGGGTGCCTTTTGCAAAGCAGACAATTGAGGGCGCAAAGAAGGGTGCACAAACACTTTGGTATGGGAAGACTGATCAGTACATTCTTGCGCTATCAGAAGCGGAGGTGTTCGGGGCAAAATAGTCATGATTGTGTTGTATCAAGTATTAAGTAATATACAAATGGCCCGGTGGGATGCAATCCTGGCTGAAGGTCTGCGCAATAAAGGCAAATATTTGAAAAATTGCACGACCCCAACGGTAGGTTTGACTCGGAATTCATGACTTTATCGTTAACATTAGCGGCGTCAACTCACTGACTCGGCCCGGCTCCCTCCTCCTAAGCGGTCCTCGTAACATTTGCGGAATAAGATAAAAGTTCGTCGCTTAATGTAGTCCTCCTCTCCCCTTTTGGGCCGACGCGCAACGTCAGTCGACGAAGACCTTAAGCTTGGACGTGAGGGAATCGACAGGTTACGTCGTGAAAAATCAGGTTCGGCCGTAAACGTGAGGATGGACGTTGAAACGGACCGCCATCAAGATATGTTCACGAGAGGAAGGGGCTGCTAGGTAGTACAGATGCAAGGAAGCGTTGAGGCATTTCGGCTCAGTAGCTTGAAGGAGTAATTATTGTGGTCGAATACATATGATGTCTAGACTAGTTAGTGTGAAATACCTCCTCCGTATGAAAAATTATATCATCTTCGCTACACAAAGCAAGCAGAAAACCTCGAACAAAAAGAAAAAGAAAAAGAGACGACGAATAAACACGAGTTAATATAATATACGATATACAAATAAAATCTATGTGGTACGACGGATATAATGACGAAAAAATACAGTTGAGATACCAAGTTCCAGTTATTGTAGTTTTTAAAATAAAAAAAACGTAATGTATGAATGTGCAAAAACGGAATGGTAGGCGCGCGCGATCAAAAAGTCCCGTTGTGAATTAGTCATCATCAGAGAGAACCGTCGTTTTCGCCCGTTCGTTTGTTCGTTAGCTCTTGAGTTGTTGTGCTGTCCAGAGAGCCGACCCTACTAAAAACATAGCAGCGTCGCAGCCGGCTCTCCTCCGAGGTAACTCCGTTGGGAAAAAAAAATAGAGTACACGGCAATTGCCTTGCTTGGACTCACTGCCCGCCACTTCTGGCAGCCAAGGCGCGCTGCCTGGCTTTCTCCATCGACTCCCTCAGCTCAGGACTATCAAAGGTATTGATGTCCTCGCTGCTTGTCCAAAGCCTGCCGGAAGAAGCGGGCGAGGAATCGAGCGAGAGTCCTGTGCGGTGTGTCCGGCGGGGAGTGGACGGGGCTTGAGGAAGAGAAGAGGTGCTGGCTGAGAAGGATTGGTAGATGGACCCGGGATCAGGTTGCTGGTGACCCCGACGACGTCTTTGCGATGTAGAGGCAGAGGCGGAAGTAGTATGTGAACGACGACGACTGGTTCTTGTCCGCAGTGAACTGGAAGCAGGGTCAGAGTCTTCCCATGCACCTGAGCCATCATCAACTTCATCCTCTTTCGAGTCGGATATAACAACTATTTCGCAACCGAGAGCTCGTTTGCCTTCAGCTATCAGAACCGAGAGTTTGTCTCCGATCCAGTCCATCTGTCAAGTAGAGTTTTATTGTTCCGTGCACGTGACGTCATAGGAAGAGACATACCTGGTCATCCACTTCGTTTACCGGTTCATCGAGGACAGTGGAGGGCTCAAAGTCGAGCTCGGGTGTTCCTGAAGTGAGGGCGGGGGGGATGTTGGAACGCGCACGCGTAGAACGTTGACGATAATTAGACCGTTTAGAGTAACCGGCTCCGGGGCGGTGTTTACGTGACGGTTTAGGAGAGGTCGGGCCTGGTGACCGCTCAATCTCGGATTCTCGATAAGGGGGAGGAGGTAGTTGATCGGTTGCGCGTGGTTCGGAGGATCCTCTCCATCTATAGGACGTTGGTTAAGTGATGGGGTGTGGCGGAGCGGGTGGTCGCTTACAGTCTATAAACGGTGAGACCGACGGCGGTACTAAAGAAAGCGGCACTAAGAGCGGTTGATACGATGGAATCAGTGAGACCACGGCGACGTTTGTCCGGGGGAGGGAGATCTAGACCGAGACGAGATTGGGAGTTAGTATTAATGTTCTTCTTGCCAGCACAGAAGAAGAAGAGAGAAGAGAGAGAGAGAGAGATACATCATAGTGAAAGGGTGATAGTTGAAAGCAACTATATAGACAAGCACACGTGAAGGCCACATGCTAGAGACATACCTTGGGTATTGACCTCGTGGTATTCACGCTCAGGAACCCTTGTCCTCTTTCTTGATACGATGACTGGTGGTGATGGTGAGCGCCTCTGGGACATGATTTGAGTAGAAGCGAATGGGTTAACGATGTCTGGGACGGGGAACTTGAAAGTGAAGGGAAACATAGATGAGTGTGACAGTCACGTCGATGTCGTTGCTTTGTCTTCCGCCTGAGATCATCGACGGTATTCTCGCTCACATCGACCGCGTTGATCATCTCGCTGCTTTTGCTCAGGTTTCAAAAGAATGCGCTCGACATGCAATACCAAGACACACTCAGTACCGCTTCATTCGTACTTTAGACCTTTCTTATTCTTTATGGGCTCATCTCGCTTCAGCAACTAGTCTTGCTCGCAACGTACGACACTTATATATCCTCAATAAACAACGCTCTGGTTTTCGAGATAGATCCCCTACAACCCTCGTCCCAACCCTCGATTTCGACGAATTCGCTCCAGATGCCGAGGCCAAATATATGCTTGCTCTCTGTAGATCTCTTATCCCTATGGATCTCCTCAACACCTTTGTTTGGCTAACAGGCAATTCACGCTACCCCTCCAAAGACATCTTATGGGAATACAATCTCCTCAACATTCTCATTCACAAGCACGCTCACTTGCGCCACCTCTACCTCGGTGGCGATTTTGCTCGGTACACCCACAACATTGGAGACGATCCAGATAGCACCAAGTATCCCGTAAGCACTTCTCCCCACCTCGCTTCCAACCTGCTTTTACAAATCCCTAGGGATGGAGATTCACCAATCTCACCACCCTCTGCCTCCACGGCTCAGCATGGGTGACCCCCTACAACTCTCCCCATCTCGAACACCTCTTATCTCGAAACCCCGATTTAGAACATCTCGACATCCCCATGGAATTCCCGCGTCTCGCCAACTGCCGCTTGCCCCGCCTCAAACGGCTCAGACTCACCCTAACCGCCGGCGCACCCGCCCACATCGACAGAATCCACGTCCAATTCCTCTCCCACCATCCGACGATACAAGACCTCGTATGGTTCCCGATAGGCAACGATCTCGCTCTACCCCCAGGTTTCCTCCCCAACCTCAAACGCCTCAGCACGGACGTCTCGCTCACCGAAGCGCTCTATGCCAACGACATGCCAGATCCAACGATCCGACGGACCATCGAATGCCTCAACATCCGAACGATCCCCCCTTCCTTGATGCACGTCCTCGAACAAACACCGCACGACGACAGAGCGAGTCTCCGAACCCTCCTAATCCACGCTCTCCACCGCGATGATAGATTGGAACAAATCCCAATCCTCTTCCCCAACATTTCCCATTTACGGTTTCCCGCATCTGTCACCGGCTCGAGGCATCACGAGCGGTACTTTTTTACTATGGACGGGTGGCTCCAGCTCTTGCCGCAGTTTCGTCATTTGCAGGTGTTTAAGGGGTCGGGGATTTGGGAGACGTTGAGGCAGTCATCGCAAGGGGTGATGGATTATTCCCAGGCGATGGCGAGTATCGCTAGGGCTTGTCCAAAGTTGAGGCAGATGGATCATGTGACGGTTGATGAGGAGAGGGGGGATCATATGCGGTTGGTTGTTGGTCGGCAATTGGGTGGTTCGATGGTGGGGATCAATGGGAATGGGAACGGGGAAAGTGCTACCGATGGAGAGGTGAGGATAAAGTATCATTTACAACGACCAAAGCAAATGTGAGTTGTTCTTGTGTTATTGGGCGAGTCACTTGTGCTGATCCAAGGGATATAGGTCTGTGTTTGACATATTTTGTGGAGTGTTCAATGAGTAGTAGTAATTTAAATTTTTCATTTGTACGCATACACAAGTTGGAATTGGAATTACTAGTAACGTATTCCGAGGCCGAAACGAACTTCGAAGTGCAGGGGTATCCCGGGTATTGATTAATGATTAGCCGGCAGCCGAACGCGGATTGCCACGCCGAGCCAAACATCCTAAAAAAGCTGCCGCACGAAGTGGCCCAGATTTGCCAAGTACTGTAGGGCCCGGGTATACTGAGAGAAAACAGTATGGATCACGCGTCGCCCGTCACTCGAGTAGTTCCGCCGTTTATGGATGTGATTTGTCGGCTGCGGTCAGTGAGGGTCGTCAGTGAGATATTGTCATCATATCGTTGCCTAGTCGCTTGTCACATGTGTCACGCTATGAGCGGCCATTGCCGCCTTCTCAAGTAATGTTCTGCGGAGATTGATAGGATATTCAAGTCACATGCAGGTGAAGTTCTGGCAATTAGCCTGGGAATATAGATGATGTCACTGCGGCATGGAAGTTCAAAGGAAGATTTGCGGACGGACGGTGGAACTTTGGAAGCGGATCGGCTTGCTGGTACGTTCGTAAACGGCCGTATCTCTCCATTGGGTATTACCAGCGCATCCTTTTGCCCGGCGGCGAGTGAGCTTCAATGATGCCTAATGGAGAAGGTCGAAATACGTGCGACTCCGAACTCGGCCACCGGTTCCAGGGGTCACTGCTACCTCATGAATATATACTATGCCACGCGCTCACTTCCTTGATCAAACCCACTGTCCACTCACATCGTTCACGCCGTCCTGCGTGCTTCGTGGCATTTCACATAGTACCAGTAGGTGAGTCTAGCCACATCAATTATCGCATCACGGCGTGCTTATTAGTACCTTGAATCTAGCACCTGGCATCCACTTCGTTATTTTTATTTGAGTCAGACTTGCACACCATTCTTACTTCACACACGGCAGCCAATTCTCATGCCAAACACAAAGTTATCATTTCTCTCTCATCAAGTTCTCCCCCCAGCCCAGGCTGCCCAGGATCACTCTCATACCATCCCACAGTCAAACACCCCACTGCCAGTGCTTGCAGATAGTGCACTTCCATCAAGTAAACCAATATGATATCTTCACATTATCTGATTATCTGACAGATACAACCAGATACAGAGGAGACACATATTAAATTTCTCAGGGAGCAATACCTATGCCTGCACTTTCGCATCCTTATCATTGGAAGGGCCAATTCAGGAAGGACAACTATCATGGAGAAGGTTTGTGGTGTACTAGCAACAGGGACAAGGCCCATCATATATAAGAAGGATGGTAGTACATCATTTAACATGGTGAGTCAGATAAGGATGTATGCATGTACCCCCATTCACATGTAATAATAACAGGGAGTATCTGATATTGAAGAAGAGATTACATACCCTGGGAGTAACTTCATCTTCCATGCCCCTAGTATGGGTTTTGAATCTGGTTCAACTGAGGAATTGGGAATTGTCTGGAAGTTCATTGAAAGGAGGTCTGCAGAAACTGAGCTGAAGAATCAGCTGCATGCAATTTGGTACTTTGTGTTATTCCTTTACATTACTGAAGGCTGATCAAGCCTCTAGGTACTGTATACCCATGGATGGCCCCCGTTCCATTCTACATTCAGAACTTGAATTCTTCAATAAAGGGACAGGCAGAGGTAAGTCCTGCTGATTTCATATCTCATCTTGTTGGTTTTGGAGAGATTATTCATTGTTACTGCCTTTCCATTGACCAAATTGCCAAATTGCCACAGGATCTACTAATAGTAATCTACAGCACACTGACTAGTAAATATTTCATTCACAGTTCCATTGGTGGTTATGTTCACCAAATTTGATTATCAAATAATCAGGGAATTTTGCAACTTGACTGACTTAAATGATGAAGATAAATGGGAGAGAGCCAGGGAAATTGCTGACATCACTTTTCAGAAAGTTCATCTTCCTAAAGTTTTGAATACCAAATATCCTCCCAAGTTATGTGTGAGATTGGAAGGTGAGAATGGTGAACATTTATTTCTCCAAAGTGAAAAAGAAATCCTGCTTTATAGATGTGGATATGCCAAAGAAGAATTGCCCTGAATTAACTCAGATAATTGCTGATGCAATTGATGATACCACTATACATCAACTTTTTGTTTCAACACAGATGAATAATCTGGATCTTTCAGTTAAATCTGCACTTCAGTGAGGGTCACATTCAAAATGTCATTTACTAACATTGACATTGTTCAGACATGTTCTGAAACATAAACACTGGACATGGGATGATGTCATTCTCATAGTTCTCTCAAAATTTCCACATTTTTGGGTATGCACTTTCATCAAACTGCACATAAGCATAGGATAAATCAACTGTCAACAGGTGGACAGGGAGGTAGGTGGCCTTCATATGGAATGATATGTGGATGACTGCAAAAAGTTCATCAGGAGGTAAGTAACACTCCACTGCATTCACATGAAACCAAGATTAGTCATGCTTCAGATGGCCAAAAAACAACTGAGTGAAACACAGGTTAGTTGTCACCACATTATTATTGGCAGGATCTGGTGCTATTGATATCAGTGGGTAAGTGAAATTGACCTTGCATATGTACTAGATCTGATATATTGTCATGACAATAGTTTGTGAGTAATGCTTCCATTTGTGATCAGTAATCTTGCTCCATAATATACAGGAAGTGAGTGATATCCAAATTCATTGCAGTTTTTGGTAAATTATCCCATTGTGTATTATATAACCAACAGCAAGTGAGTGATCTATTATGGTGATCAGATTTGTTAATTCAGTTTCCTGTGGATAGGGAGTGAGTGATACGACACTGCCTTGGCACGCCACATCTAACCTGTTTAAAGAAAGTAAGCAGCATCGAAGTTTATGAATCAGACATGACTCAATGAACAATAGAAAGTTGGTGACATATTGTTATCTGAAAGAGAGCTTCAACAAATTTTATTCAATTAATAACAGGAAGCAAGTGGCATTTCATTTCTATCCCCTTATGAACATTACATCTTATCCTAAAATAATAGACAGTAAATATTTCTCATTTTCAAAGCCTAGGCTTGACCAACTATTGCAAAACAAACAGGATGTATGTGATACTTTGTGAGATGTGAATCCATGATGAATATGAAATGCTATGGCAAAAGAGAGTCAGTGACATTCTTTTTTTTTTCCAACTTGTTATGCTACATATGTAACTCCATTCTAAAAGGAAGTGAGTGGTGCTGGCCACTCTGCTTCAAGACAATTTGGACATTCCTTTGTTTTACAGATTGTGAGTGATATTGCAAGTTTTGTGGAATGCAGTGGGATCACAACAAACATAGAAGGTTAGCAGCATGCCACATTGGTTCAGTGGTTCAAAAGACAGTTATCAAAATTATTGCCTATTGCCAACAGTGTGTGAGTACTACATTGCAAACATTTCTGAAAAGTTGTTCTATCTATATTTTCCCTATGACTGATAGGATGTGAGTGACATTGAAGATTCTTGTGGAAGGCAGGCTCATCACATCTTTTCCTATAACTTCACTAGGAAGTGGGTGACATTCAATGCACAATTTATGAAAGGCAATCTCATCCTAGTATGACCAACAGGGAGTGAGTGCTAGACATTGCACATGTTGAGGAAGGCAGTCTCATTACATCTTTTCCTATGACCAACAGTTTGTGAGTAACATTATACATTTTGTAAAAGACAGTTTCATCACTTCTTTTCCTATGACCCACAGGGAGCAGTGAGTGACATTGCACATTTTATGAAGACAGTCTCATTATCATACTTCCTTTCCCATGACCATTGACAAACAGTTTGTGAGTGACAAGTTGCACATTTTTGAAAGGCAGTCTCATGGCATCTTCAATTCCTGTGACCAACAGGAAGTGAGGGACACATTCAAGTGCATGAAGTTGTGAATGGCAGTCTCATCACATCTTTTCTATGACCAACAGCTTGTGAGTGACATTGGACATGTTGTGACAGGCAGTCTCATCACATCTTTTCCAACTATGACCAACAGCTTGTGAGTGACATTGACTCAACAGTTTGTGAGAGGCAGTTTCATTGAATCTTTTCCTATGACCTACAGTTTGTGAGTTTGCACATTTGGTGGAAGGCAGTTGGCACATTATCACATCTTTTCCTCTGACCCAGGCTGTGAGTGACATTGCACATTTTGTGAAATGCAGTCTACATCCTTTCCTGTGACCAACAGTTTGTGAGTGACATTGCACATTTTGTGAAAGGCACTCTCATCACATCTTTTGTCTCTGATGGACAGGGAGTGAGTGACATTCATTTTGAGAAAGGCACTCTATCATATCTTTTCCTGTGACAAACAGGGAGTGAGTTATACTGCACATTTTGTGAAAGGCAGTCTCATCACATCTTTTCCTATACCAACAGCAGGTGAGTGACATTCCACATTTCTGAAATGCAGTCTCATCACATCTTTTCCTATAACCAACAGCGAGTGAGTGACATTGCACATAAGTTCATAAGATGCAGTCTCATCACATCTTTTCCTATGATGAACAGTTTGTGAGTGATGACATTGCACACTTTGAGAAAGGCAGTCCCATTGCATCTTTTCCTATGACTGACAGCTTGTGAGTGACATTGCATATTTTTGTGAAAGGGTGTTTCATCCTATCTTTTCCTACTATGACCAACAGCAAGTGAGCAACATTGTGCATTGTTGTGAAACAGTCTGATCACATCTTATCCTATGAACAACAGCGAGTATGTGATATTATTACACACTGTTGTGGAACAGTGTCACATCTTTTCCCATGACCAACAGAAAGTGAGTGGCATTTTGTGAACACTTCCAAAAGGTAGTCTCATCATGTCCTACATATGTACTGTACTATATCAGGAAGTGAGCACATAGTCTCACCTTTTCTATTTCTTTGCCTTACATTATCATTGTCAATAGATTGTAAGATTCTATATCAGCTTACCCAATCCCAGGGCCTCACATGATTGTCCTCTGACTTACATCATGATTTCTTTGATTTTCAGGTGAGTGAAACTGACTTATGAAACATCAAATTTCATATCAGCCCACATGCTAGTGTGTATGTCTGATGGTACATTGAAGGATTTACTCTTTTTTATGATTAGCATGCACTTCTTTCTATGTTTGGAGGTCAACAAAAGAACTTTTTAGTTGATGTATGTATGGTTTGTTTTTCTTGTAATTTAATACTGACACTATTGCAATAAGCCTACTTCTTGCCAAATTTTAGTTTGTAAATCTTTCCACTTCATTTGCTCTATTTATGCTGAAACTCTCAAGCAATTATTTTCATTGCCAAGTTATCATTTTGGATCAACAAACCATTTCTTCCATCAGTCACGGAAGCTTTGGATCAATTCAAGCACAAAGGCTTTGTTGAGAAGCTGAAGACTGACATTACACCTACTACTCTTGTGCATTCTGGTTATCAAGATTTGGTCCAATTCCTCTACAAGCAGGTGACTAACATTGATGGTGTGTGCCTTACCTACTCATACACCACATATGAACAATTCATGGCACAGCAAGTTTCCATTTGCCTTGGGACCAGGAGGAAAAAAATGGTGACAATGCACCCATGGAAGCATTGCTTGAAATCATCCTTAAGGTATTCAAGTTGTACTTCCCAAGCATCAGTGTACCACAGAGTCTAACTCACAACCACTAGTCAACAGCACGTGGTGGTTCAATGGCTAAAACATCTGCCCATGATTTTATGGGTGAATTGTTGCATCTATCTGAATATTCTGTCTCAGCATCTGAACTGAGCACCTTAAACATTGAGTCATTGCTTGATTTTATTCTCCATGTATGTATGTATACACTCTTTTGTTAGTCTATGTGCAATATTTTCCCTTTAGTCACTCTGCCATGACAAATTACACATTCAGAGTGAAAATCAAAAGGCTAGGAGGCTCATGCTTGAACTGGTGTCCAAGAAAAATATCATCCCAAAATCTCT
The DNA here is from genome assembly GCA_015039365.1 of Amanita rubescens. Taxonomy (NCBI): domain Eukaryota; kingdom Fungi; phylum Basidiomycota; class Agaricomycetes; order Agaricales; family Amanitaceae; genus Amanita; species Amanita rubescens. Next base: position 15,486 of record WION01000124.1, read on the forward strand.
TTTTGTGACAGATGTCAAAACTGCCAAGATGACAGTGATTGGTATTGGAGGCTTTGGGCGTGTTTTCAAGGGTGCATACAAAGGATTGCCAGTAGCATTGAAAGTGGTGGACAGGGGCCATACCAATGTTAGTGCTTTTCTAAGTTTTTATTTTTTAACAATTCTGAAAAGTTTAATAAGAACTCACTTAGTAAAGACTTTTGCCAGGAGGCTCTAACATGGAAATCACTCTCACACCATTTTATCCTTCCTCTCTTAGGGATATTTGAGGAGGGATCACAGCTCTTTCTCGTGTCACCGTTCATGGCAAATGGGACATTGACTGGATGGAGAAAGACTCAGCAGGAGCCAATCAAGATTAATGAGATCCACAGAGTGGTGGGACTCCTGCACGTACTTTGTGATGAATTTGCTAACATCTTCTACATAGATGCTAGAGGTAGCAGAAGGTGTGAAGTATCTTCACTCAGAAGGAATTGTACATGGTGACTTGCATGGGGTAAGGATTCCAATATCTTTGTGCCTCCCAAATCAATTCATCACATTATTTACCAGCATAATGTCCTCCTTAATTCTGAATTCCATTGCCAAATCACTGATTTTGGATCAACTCGACATTTCGAAGCCATTGTTACACGATCTACAACAGCATTTGCTATCAATTTTGTTGCACCCGAACTCTTTGGCATGTGCACCACGTGTGGTCTGTTCGACTGTGATGGATGTCAGAGAGATCAGGCTTTACTGAAAAGAAGCAAAACAATGGCAACAGACGTTTATGCTTTCGGTTGCCTTTATTATGCAGTGTGTATAGATTTTTGCTTGATTGGTGCATTGATCCAAGACCTTAAACAGACATTCTTTGGTTCCGTTCCTTTTCATGACAAGACCGACATTCAAATTCTTCGACTAGTCACAAATGGAAAGCGCCCGGATCGATTAGAAAGTCCGAGAATGGAAGACGATACCTGGCATCTCATTCAGAGATGTTGGGAGTCCATTCCTTCTAAACGCTCGACGATAAAGGACATTGCGGCGGCATTGGCTTGAGGTCTGTCTAATAAATCCACTTCAGAACTTAACTGAGCTGACGGAATGGGCCAAGAGTGTCGTCACTAACCGAATTCCAGTCATTTCACAATTTGTCATCGATGTAATTTGTAGTGCTCACGAATTGGATATATTGTGGCGGTATTCACATGCTCGTAAGTTTGTGATATATACTATCGCCGACTCGCTGGCTTGGTAACATGCCCAGTCAGTTGAAATAAGTACACGATGTAGTATTCCTGGCCGCTTTGCTGCCGGACGTGATCACGGGCTGGGATTGGCAGGCAAAGGGGATTGCAAGCTGTTTTTTGGAAGCGAGAGGCCTAAGCGCAGCCCTTAGATACGAAAACATGAGACGGTTAAAATATTGCTTGCACTGTTTACGGGTGCGTCGATTGCGTTATCACCTTGTGCTTTTGGGGGAGCTTGCGACCCCTTTGTTGACTTTCTTTGTAGGACGCAACGGCGCAAATCGACATACAGATTTTAACTCTTGAGGTTTCATTGCAGGTTTAGAACCGTTACCTCATTGTCGCCGCAGCGCACGGATCCACTCCTCGCGCGGTACCCCGTGTCACAGGCACGTATGCGAATGCCGACCGACGTTTGACGTCATTTGGTTTATTTGATTCAGGGTTGTCGATATTGTGAGCAAGTATGCAGGAGGAGCATTATCTGGGCCGGCGCGCACGCGTGCGTGGTTTCATATTGAAACTTCAGCAGAGAGGGCTAGTAAGGTTGGCGTCAGCGAAGTGACTCGTATTTCCCAACGATGCTATTCTCCGTAAATCCTCGTGCACGATGCGCTGATAAAATTATCAACTTGCGGAACGGGGAGGGCAAGGATTTGTGAGATTACCTTTGGATACTTATCGCACGCGTCACAGAGCCTCTGAATCGTGCACCTCATGGTTCAAAGGTAGCGGGTGATTGATAAACCTGGGCTTTCGTCTCCTTTTTGTTCCTTTTGACTGTATACGGCAGGTAGAGATGGAAGGAGAGAGAACAAGTCATGAGATTTGTCAGGAGAGCTTCGGAGGCCTGAGGGTTCAAGCGTTCAAGGAAAGGTGAGATGCGCGCCCGCACCCTCACTCATTCCCGCGGTCTCCCGCTGCATCTGATGCGCGCCCTACAACGTCCTAGATCAGCCGTTCCTACCCTCATTGGGCCCGCGCCCCTCCACTGATATCCCTGTTGTATCCGTCACGCGTCACGCGCGCCCTTTCCCCTTTCCGTCAGGCCTTCTGGCAGTGTTGCTACGGGTTCTCATCGACTCGGGGTGTCACCGACTCCGGTCACTCGAAAAACTTGGTGACCAAGTGGGATTTCTCACGTTGGAGCGAGTGGGGCTTAGGAGCGAACGGGAAGCGAGAGAACGCCTGCTACGAACGCAGGAGGAGAAAGAGCAACGTCTGTTGAAACAAGAATTGGGGAAATTGAAGCTGGAATCGCAGCAGAAGTATCGTGATTTGCAAGCACATCTAGAGCATCAAGGCGAGGAAAACGGCGAGTCGCCTCCAGGATATGATGAAGATGTATATTATCCATTTCGACGCACCAACACCCTGGTCCCTCTGATCTAACCAGAATTCCGATGATTTCTTAGCCTATCGGGTTTTTTTACTTTGATTACTGTCGTCCACATGCCACCTCCCTTCTTCTGTAGCTTCAGCCTGTAAGATACACGAATATACTATGCAGAGCGTTTATGTCCATTCAGGGTTAGTTCTCTCTGGAGTCTTCAAGGCGTATTTCTTCTATTCGCAAGGCCCTTCCGGTGCATAGGCTGAGCTTCGAGAGAACGCTGATAATCGGGTCCGTCGCCGTTGTGAGCCTCGTACCACCCCCGTCGGAATCCCCGATACAATACCTCCTCATTAATCGATATCGTCCGAGGATAGGTGAAATGCGGCACGGATAAACAACGACCAAAGCAAATGTGAGTTGTTCTTGCGTTACGGGCGAGTGATGCTGACGGGCCGGAAGGGATAGGTCTGTGTTTGATATATTTTGTGGGGCGTTCAACGAGTAGGATATCGCACACACGAGTTGGAATTTTGAAGACAGACGCTGGGAATAGCACCTCCTCTTCGACCCCGCTTGATGACTAGTCGGCATGGTATTCAAATCGAAACTGAGGCTCGTCGCGAGCAGTCAAGTTAAACTGACAAGAGTGGATAACTTGATTGCATTTCGGATCACCCCACGACGCTGCGCCAAACAGAACCTAAACAGAACCCAATAGTAATAGATTTCTCCTAGGCTTAATGCTGAGCGCCATCGCAGCGCGCAAGGCTGCCCAGACTTTGCGTGCTGATACTTCAACCATCCAAGTTGCTGAAGAGGAGTCAGAAGACACGAATATCGAAGAAGAAGACGTCATTGTGCATGTCAAAAAGAGAGTTAAACGCAAGCCACTCGCCAACCGTTCTCTGAGCGGCGGGACGACAAAAAAGAAGCCTCGGTATTTTGCGGAAAAACAAGGGGAACCCATTCCTGGATCGGCGTCGTCCAGCGACGCGGAAATTGACCAGCCCATCGGGCGGGCGTGGTCTCCCAGCGTACCCCTCCAAGATGCTTCAGATGAAGAACAAAATCGAGTCAAATCGCCGGCGACTTTGCAACGTTTGACGACTTTCACGCCGACTCTGAACCAAAATATTTTTCACTTGTCTCAAGACAAGCTTTCTGTTTTGGGCTTAAAGTCGGCGCAAGGAACTCTTATTGCAATATCGGCGGAAGAGACTCTCAGTATTGGGGGCACGTACTTGCTTACAATTCTCAGGGGAACGATTTCTTTGCTTGGGACGTCGATTGGGGCTTCCACGAGATGTCACCGCGTATATGCACCGAAATCATCTCCGCTTCCGGTGCTAGAGGCAGTTTCCTCCGAGCCGTCGATCTTGAGCGACGAAGTATCTAGTTGGCTAGGATTCGATGGCCTATGCGGCGCCATCGTCTTGATTCAAGAGTTGCGAACCGGAATTCAAGGTTTAGGAAACCTTTGCAAGGTGTTTTCAGGCATATTTGATTATGATAGCCCAAGTGAAGATACCAAGATGCTAAATGTACCTGGTGCATATATGGTAGTATTCTCCTCTCTTTTGCAGAGTCTTTGATTTAACGTAGACAAGCTTAGGAATCAGGAGAAAGATTTTGAACCCTATGTAGTCCCAAAGTCTTGGGCTACTGCGTTTGATAATATGTCGCCGCCAGCTAGCGGGGGCGTTTATTTCATCAAGGGTCCTAAGAAAACTGGCAAGAGTACTTTTGCCAGAACCCTTCTCAATCGCTTGCTAGCACAGTAAGTAATCCAATCTCGTCGTATTCTTCCTCCTGGTGACCAACTAGATGGCTTTAGATTCGAACGTGTTGCGTATCTAGAGTGCGATCCGGGCCAATCTGAATTCACGCCCGGTGGCATGGTGGCATTGAATGTCATCGAAGACTATTGCTTTGGTGCGTGTTTTGTATATCCTTCGACGAAACACGACTAAAGAACGGAACAGGACCTCCATTTTCTCATCCGACACTGTCTAACAGAGCGCACTATATTGGAGCTACAACGCCACGATCATCGCCTGCACATTACCTGGCTTCTGTTCAAGCCCTATTCCAGGTGTACGAGCTTGACGTTCGCACCCCCATTCTTTCCTATGATGATCGTATGGATGTTCACGTAGAGTCCGAGCTGGAGCTGCTGAACCGCATATCGGATGTCATCCCACTCGTGGTCAACACAATGGGTTGGAACAAAGGTATTGGTGCCGACCTGACCCAAAGAATCCAAGACATTGTCCAGCCAACGCACATATTTGAGATCACTGCCTTAAACTCTATCGATGATTTTAACTACGAGACAAACCCACCCGACTTTGGGTTTGAATCAAAGTCTCAATTTTACGCGCAGATTGATCCCATCGTACCCTCGTCTGTGGCGCCCCTCCACACTCTATATACTCCTGCCGACCATCGTGTTATCAATCTTCTCTCACATCTCCATGCTGTTTTCCCAACGCCATCTCGGGAGATCGCAGACCTGTCTAGTACGACCTCACTTGAGCAAATCACAGCCACGTCCTGGAGAACGGCGTTGCCGCTTTGTTCTCAAGTACCTTACGCTGTAGATTGGCGAGTTGCCCTGGATCGAGTCGTTCTCGTAGGAAGCAGCGCAGAAGATGTTATTCCCGCGGAAGTGGGACGCGTGTTGAATGGGGCTTTGGTCGGCCTTGTGTCCAGTTGGGAAGATGGTGTAAACTCAAACGGTGACGTGTTGATTACGGATAGCGGGAATCAATATTCGCAAGAGTTATCGTCCACGCACCATATGCTGCCTTATGTGCAAGGAGCTCAGCCGCCTGCACCGACGTCCTCAACCTGTTTAGGGATAGCGCTTATTCGTTCCATGTCTCATTCCTCTCCAACAACTAGGCCTGGGGTTCCTGAAACGGAATCTTCCGAGGTGGAGATGCACGTTCTTACGCCCGTACCACCTACTTCCCTCAAGCACTCCCGCGTATTCGTCAAGGGAGAGATGGAGTTACCTGTTTGGGGTATGCTCGACTATAATGCGGGTGGAGATGATGATGAATGGAAGAACGGCGTGGCTGGGGTGGAGTGGGGACGGGTGCCGTATCTTCAATGGGGTAAAGGCGAGGGAGCAGGTTCGCAGCGAAGACGTGTGAGAAGGAATCTGATGCGCAAGGCGCAGATGTGATATTGCCAGCTCGGCCTCGAAGATTGGTACCGTCATCAGGCATGTGCATGAACTTCAGACTCGTGGTTGCACCCAAAAAACATCGGCGCAGGACAAAAACATTACGTTCCATTGTATCCGCCTAACCACTTGCGAAGCTCGGTTGCATTGGCACCAGGTATTAGATACCTTAGAAGTGTATCGGAAGCGTGCGATTGAGGGCTAGTTGTGTTTATTTTAAACCCCTACATGATTTATATGCTGGCGCTCGTCTGTAAGGTCTTTTGCCCAAGACTGTACCTCCGGATGTTGTATCAGAGGAATACTAGAGTCATAAAAGACTTGAAGATTAGTAGCGCCTCTTCTCTCGTATTCAAGAGCTGTTGTGAGTTCGTACAGCAGAAAATACCAAGAAACACAGAGACGCGCCTTGAGAGGCCATTTCGAACCTATCCAGATCTAGAATTTTCAAATTTCATTCGATGACGAAGGATTGGCTATGGGCATCAATTGTTACCTTTCACGAACTTTGCCTCGGCAGTTTGGCCTTCTTCATATTCCTAAAACGACAAGTTATGTCAACTGTAGCGCGAAAGGGAACCACCAGGCACACCTTCCACAGGGCATATATGCGTTGCGCAGCGGGGCTGAAATGTAGCATGTCGTGCACGAAATTGTGCATCGCTTCCTGCAAAGCTTGAGAATGTCCGATTACAACGATTATTGGCATACATACCTCTTCCAATCTCCGTTTCTCCGCCTTTGTTATACCCTCCTGAGGTGCAATATCACCAACTGTGATGGTTTTAGTTACATATATGTTGTCACCCTTTATTGCACCAACCTTGTGCTTCTGCGAGATCATGGACGATAGCCATCATCACACATCTAATGTAAATTGAATTATATGCGCATCCGTTGTAAATCATGACTGGGCAGTGAACGTACCTTGAGACATCTAGGCTAGTATCCGTCGTGCACATCGCCAGGACCGCCATTCGGTACATGTGATCGGATATACTTGATCCAAGTCAATATAACATTTACGAATACTGTTCGTGCTTGCCTTTCGGGGCCCGGTATCTTTACGTTCGTTATGTTGGTGAGATAAATGAAAATAGATGACTAGACGTACGTTTTGGTTAATCCACCCTGTGCGCTTTTGCGTCTGACTCCCGAAGTGAACTAAAATCTTACACAAGAGTGGTGGGGGCCCAGTTACCTTCAGCCTCTCCAGGATATGGAAGAATGCGAGCCTATCTACCGATTCATTGCCAGTTGGAGAATACAGAGGAGGAAATGTGCGTTTGGATTCAGTGGTTGACGTGAAAGACATAATAGACATGATATAAAGTAAAACCGGCCCGGAAATGGATTCCGGATTCCGGACTATCTAGGGATTTACCGTTTACGAGTACTTTCGCGCCTGCTACGTGTAACATAGATACTAAGATAGATTGGAATGGCAAAGTGAAACGATATCTTCAAACCTGGTTCTCGTATGCACTTCCATCTCAATGTGATTATATCTCTCAGCCCCACTTTACCATTATCTGCAACTATCATTATTTCTGACAGGATCTAGAATGTATGCGCCAAAACGACTGCACGTCAGCATTGTACGTGACGCCAGGAGGTTGTTTCAGATGCGTGAGTACGACGGGCGACGGTCGTGAGATTCTGGAATCTGTATGTGCAAGTTATATTTCTGTTTCTCCTTTTCCGCTCGTGCGGCATCATGTACGACACGGTGATTATCATTTTAGCCACCGCACATGCGAACAAGATGGTCCAATCACTCGCGTCTCTTCGACCAGGTGCGTGCGCCCTCTCGCTCAGGCTATTCCATTTAGAAATTTCGGTATCATAGTATTGCATGTGACATCTTGCTCGCTCCCAAGATTGTTTACTGGGTTTTAGAAGCGCAAGTGCCATGACCCTGGATAATACTTGAGAAAAGTCTTTTTTGGCTGGAAAGGTTCAAACATTCATCCAGTGGTGATGCATATATGCATATGTGATGCCTAACGAACGACGCTTCGCAACGCGCTGGAATGCTACCGTATCAGCGTCACTACGTCAGACTGGATCAGGAACTTGACCATCTGGTCCTGTCAGGCACTTCCCATGAGCTTGGAAGTGATTGGCTAGCTATTTTTACGATTTGATACAGGTCATCGTTGATTGGCTGGTGCCATGTGGACCTTGAACGTTCGATGGCTATCTAGTGTCCATATTTCAAGGGAAACGATTCTACTCCTATACTTGGCAACCAGCGCAGTCTACCCCAGCTAAAGCACCAGGTGCAATGGCCCCCCTACCTCTCGCCTCCACCGAAAAAGGACGTGATTCGGTGTTATACGAGTCATTGCTGGAAAGTCAAGCTACGAACGAAAACCATCCAGACCTGGGCGATATTATAAGAGACATCACCATTGGTTTCGCAGATGGCCTTACTGTACCATTTGCGCTAACCGCTGGCTTGTCTAGTCTCGGCTCTTCCAAACTTGTCATAACTGGTGGCCTGGCAGAGCTGTTTAGTGGTGCCATCTCGATGGGACTAGGGGCTTACCTCGCCGCGGTGACGGAGCGCGATCGTTACCTCAGTGAAGAAAAGCGTCAGAGGGAGCAGGTGCTTACGAGACCTGACGCAAAGAAGATTTACGACCTATTTGCGCAATACGGAATAAGCAAAGAAGCAAGCGGGGCTATCGTAGATGAGCTAAGTAGAGATGACGATAGTTGGGTCAAGGTACGTTCTAATAAGTGGCTCTAATCCGTGCATAGCTGACGCGCATCTGAAAAAGTTCATGATGGATTTTGAGCTTAAACTTGAGAAGCCTAACGTCTCCAGGGCATGGATCTCTGCAGGTACAATGGGTCTTTCTTACTTTATTGGTGTGTAATTTATCTCTCGCATTTGAAATTGTAAGAGTTACTGATGATGTTATGAAGGTGGTCTCCTACCTATGATACCCTACTTCGTCATAGACAATGTTACCCACGCATTATTCGTTTCAATTGCCGTTACCTTCATAGTACTGGTAGCGTTCGGCTTCGTCAAAAACTATGTCACGATTAAAACGAAGCGCGCTGGCTTCTATGGCGCGGTGCAGACAGTAATTGTCGGCGCGCTGGCTGCAGGGACGAGCTACGCGATCGTACGAGGCATTAATCATAGCAATGCCTAGTCCCCACCATGGACCTGTAGCAGGAACTCGCAATGAGTTCCGTGTATAGTTAAAATATAGTGTATCGGTTGGTGATTTTTTTGCTCTTTTGTCTAATAACAATTGGGACTGTTGGGATTCGGCTTTCCTGAATCTCTGCCAGAAATCAATAGACGGATATGGCAAGGATATAGAACATTCAGCCCGTTGCCAGCTCCCCATTCTCACCATGGTGACACTACCCTCGGACAACAACTAGTAGAGCATCGGCAATCCACAGCGCATCTCAATCATAGCCATTCACAAAATTCCTAACAGGGGCACATGTATTAACAATCAAAATTATGTCTGGCATTTGGCAAAGGTTAGCTTAGAGCCTTGCATACAAACGACGTCGGGATCAATGGAGCACTTGGAGATGAGACTTTGCCGTTATCTGCCAAAAGGGGTGATCGTGCGTTATTGATCTTTGTTAAGTTCTATGTCAACCATTGAGCAGGTCACCCTCATTGTCCACTGTATCCTTGGAGGTACTCGCCATTCCCGTGATTCTATTCACGACCTTGCCACAGGGATCAGGTCACCAGCCTTGTGGCTCGTCGTGTCTGATCGCAACTCATATTATCCTCAAAGTTCGGCTCTCGACCACTTCCATTCGAATTACTCAACGCTTCAGCTCTCATTGCAGGTCAATGAATTTAATGCCATTGCGCGCCGTATTCTGCGAAAAACATAATATCGGATTCATTTGTCACTCAGGTGATGGACGAAGGACCGATACTCTGCTATATCGACCCATTCCTCGGCGTACGCACGGACGCGGCTGACGTCACCGTCTCTTGCAACGAATATCTCTGGACCACCCTGACAGCCTTAGGGAGCAACCGACAAAGTATCTTCAAATTTGGAAATGAATCGAGAAACCAGTTGAGGAGAGAAGACCGGTCTGGAAGGCTTCAAGAGCCATCTACGAGCCGACTCAACTTCCGGTCTACGATTCATCTGCCAGCTCGCGTTATCCTCATTTTTCTACACGATGTGTTCGATGCTTATGCCGATCTTGACCTCATTCAAGAACCTATAGCACGAGTATCAACCCGCCGAGGACATGCTCACTCTATGTGCCCTATATGGACAACTCGTCAAGATTTACTGCAAATAAACAGATGGAAAAGTTGTGTGCGCGATAGAAGCAGTGCGAAACTCAAGCTAGAAGTGAAGGAATTGAACTGGGTTATGGAAAGAGGATGAGAATGCGGCAAAAGCTAAATCTTGGTACGACAACTTGTTATTAGGTCGGCGAGCTACCGGTTAATACAAGATTGAGGTCAAGGCTTAGAGAGTCCATCCGTTCACCATTTGACCCCCAGTAGCGGAATGACGACGAGCATCGATGACTGTTCTTACACCCTTCTGGTCTGGTCCGAAGCGAACAATAGTTCATAGCGAAGCCTTCTTGCCGACCCGTATTTTGGTTGTTCCTCTGATCCACCGTATGCTCTCTTACGGATGAAAGACTTGCGTCAGCGAAGGAAACGGAGCGTCAACTTTCTTTCCCCCTTTTTACGTTGATGCTCGTTCCTTCAATGCCCATCGCGGCCAGCGGGCCCCGCCGTCCTATTATCCCGTAAAGATGTCTGGCGACTAGCGAGGTACGGGTATAGGAGAGCGACGACAGCTGAACGAAAGGAAAGAGCAGAAATACAGCGGAAGGGGAAGATCAGAAAGCTCTTCGCCAGATAGCTTGAATGGACAAAGACATAATTCAAGTTCGTGCAATGCATGCGACACACCAAAATGATCAGTCGCTACCAATATTTGGTTAAATAACGGCATTACCAAGTGAACGCAAGGCTGGCACAGAGATTGCAAGGCGGTTATGGTGAGGCCTGATGGGGTGCATCAGTCAACGGATCACGAAATCCAGAATGCATGAGCCTAAGCAGAATGTGCCGCTCGCCTAAACCGTGGTGCACATATCACGAATGGATAGCAAGATATCGGTAAGCGTTATATGCGGCACTAGTAGGACATAGCCTCGTTGTTTCAGTTGCACGAGTACAGTGACAAATGGTAGCCAGTTCCCGGGTCCGGGGTTCATACATCAGTGAATGGCTTCCTGTTTCTCCTTTTCCACTACTGTGCACCGGCGCCCGTGTCCAAGGTGATTATCATCAGTCATCGCACATGGTCGAGGTTCAAACTTCAAACGTTCAATCACAATATGCATATGAACTTGCAATTGGAAATCTACGACTGCCGTGTGCGCGTTATGTTGCCTGGATGCGCTTGGAAACATTTCCAAAAATATAAACACATTCACATCCATTCATTAAACGTTATTACGCTGGGCGGCCGGGCGGGAAATCTACATCACGATGCGTGTTACAACTTACTCGCTCCCTACAATCCCGTCCACTCGGGACCAAGATTCTTGTAAGTTTAGCCACGGCTCAATTCATTTGATTCAAAAGCTCAACCCTGACCTGGATGGCTTAAAAGCTCAGTCATCTGGTAGTGTTATTAGTAGAAGCAACGCTCCGGCAGTTGCAAGGGATTACCGGTTACTAGATTAGGAAACGAGCATCCAGCTGGATTAGGAAATTAACGTTACCTTTGAAATCCATCCAGTGCGATTGGTTAGCTATTTTCGGGGATTTGAAACAAACCATCGATGATTGGTTTGTGCAACGCGGCACAACACGGCACGCAGATGCCTACCTCGATTTCAGGCTAGAGGGGATTGAACGCTAACCTTTATAAGTTGTGAGAACGGCGCGAAAACCAACGCTCAAGCTCAAACATAATGGCTTCCCTACCTCTCTCCTCTGCAGAAAAAGGACAAGACTCATCAAGCTCACTGCTAAAAAGTCACATTGCTGGTGAAAGCCATTCAAACGCAGCCGACATTATACGCGACGCCATCATTGGCTTCGCAGATGGCCTCACTGTACCATTCGCGCTCACGGCTGGCCTGTCCAGCCTTGGTTCTTCCAAGCTTGTCATAACTGGTGGCCTAGCAGAGCTGTTCAGCGGCGCCATTTCGATGGGGCTGGGGGCTTACCTCGCTGCGGTGACAGACCGAGACCGTTACATAAGTGAAGAGAAGCGCGAAAGGGAGGAAGTGGCAACGAAACCCGAGGCAGAGAAGCAGGAGATCCACGACATATTTTCTCAGTACGGAATAAGCAAAGATGCAAGCCAGGCTGTTGTAGATGACTTGGTTAAAAATGAAGACCATTGGGTTCGGGTATGTTCTGAATATGTGGCTCTGGACAGTGTATAGCTGACACAACGCATTTCCAAATAAGTTCATGATGGACTTTGAACTTAAACTTGAGAAGCCCAATGTTTCCCGAGCGTGGATTTCCGCAGGTACAATGGGACTTTCTTACTTTATTGGTCGGTGCCCAACTTAACCCGTCATCTGAAACTATACATGAGGTGCTAATAATGTTATTAAGGCGGTCTCCTACCTATGATCCCTTATTTCGCCATAAACAACGTTACCCGCGCCTTGTTCGTCTCAATCGCAATTACTTTCGTTGTTCTGGTAGCTTTCGGCTTCGTCAAAAATTATGTCACGATCAAAACAAAACGTGCTGGCTTCTATGGTGCAGTCCAAACGGTGATTGTCGGTGCACTGGCCGCAGGGACGAGCTACGGAATCGTGCGAGGCATTAATCATAGCAATATCCCGTAATGACCATGGACTCCTGAAGAAACGCGATTCAAGTTCCGTGTATAGTAGTTGCATGTACACCCTTTCGGTGACTCGTTGCCTTTGCCTAATTATAATTACTATTTGTATAATGTTAACGTTTGACACTGTATGGGAGCTCAAAACAAACCTTTTCCTCATGCAAAAAGTGGAACGTAGTCGTATACTTCGGCTTGCACGCCCCTGAACGCGCGTAATCGGGGTCGGCACGCGAGCGCTCATGACTACTGTGAAATGCGCTGCCACATCGTCTATTTGAAATGCAATTGTCGGCGTAATTGTTGGCGACTGTCAACAGCGTTTGGGGTTCCAACTTCCAGCGTCTGAAATCCTATGGCAGTCGTGCCTCGTGAGATCGCGAAGCGAAACTCCACGCTCTTTTGAAAGTACAACAAATACATCTTATAATGACGAGATGGAGCAAAAGACAATCAAGATGAACCAGCCCCGCAGGCGCAATCCTGTTGGTAACTTGCTGTAACCTGGGGCAGTCATTGCACCCACATCAAACAGATCATTAACGGGTGGGTTTGAATGAGCGAACGTAACACGGCTCGGTGTTTCCCAGTTTGGCCATTGAACTAAGTTATGTGCGGGCTTCCGTGGCGACTCCACGAGGATTGTACGTTTTGGAGTAAAAACAGTTGGTGCGTGAGTAAAAAGAATTGTTCCAAATTTGAATTTCTCCGGGCAGTTCGGTTTATGGTCGGTTCCTTCACCGCCTGAAGTAGCGTATCTCGGTTACAGTATTGCCAATTTGTCGCCGAGAAAGAGTTACGAGAGCATCGGGCCGGCACCAGTTAATTTTCCTTGGGATGATTTGACCCATTCTTTGCAATAAGGACAATACTCCAGAGGTGTTAGATCTATCTGTTGGCATTCGCGCGAACAGCAGTAGCCTCAGGAGCTCACAGTATCAGGTTCGGGAGTAATAAGAACCTGACCAAAAGCTGCAACTTGAAATAGCAACGTGTGGCCCAGCAGCATGAGTCTAGCCTTAAGTATATTCGGCATCTACTTCACATCTTGCATTTCGTCGCTAACTGGAATAAGTAAGACCATACTCGGTCTCGAAAGCTTTGATAATATGTCCGTGTTCATGTCACCAAGTGTTCTCATATCCGTCCGTTATCCATATCGTAACAAACTGGTGCGCATCCCTTGTTCCGTGATGTTAGAGCCCGGGTATTAGACGGAGACTGAATGAATTTGCACCAAGTGGCCATTCTCAAGATCTTGTGTGAGAAAGAAGCCTTAGTCACACCATGGCATGTAGTGTCGGTCCGGAATCCAGGAGCGCCATCGAGACTTGCCTGCACCAAAGTTGGAGTTTCGAAAAAATGGCAGCTCTTTGAGAGGGGTCCGTTCCATCCTGTATCCTGCATGTACACCCATGTGACATACCATAAGATATGATTTAGCTCGTGGTGGCTAACTTACGAAGGAATAGTGTTCTTTGGGAGCATGCTTTGTCAAATGAGACATCTTTCAAATATATCCGTCTTGTTGAGTTTGGGTAGTGAGCCTTTTAGATCTGATGAATTGTTTTTTTCGTGAGGCTGAGGTGCCAAGTTGATTAAATGAGGTGACCCTGTCAAATATCGGATAAGATATTGCGTTTGTTTGGCAAGGGAGTGTTGTTCTCTAGATGTACTTATTTGGTTCTCAAGTTATTGTCATCGGATGACTAAGACGATCCAGTCGTCCTTCATGTCAAGCCTTGCCAAAGACGCCGCTGCTTTCAAGTCGACTCTACAGCGGCAAGATACCACATCTTGGCACTCACACGCACGCCCAGATGAGGCTTCGAATGAGCCATCTCCGTCAGCGGAGCCTTCAAACTCACCTACCAAGAAGAAACGGCCAAAATCAAGTAAGAAGTTTCTTTCATTTTTCAGACCTATGACTTACGCTTGTAACTTGAAGATATTGTATATTCCCAGCCTGCAGACACGGGAACCGGAACACATGTCAATACACAGCTTGTATACGCCGTCGATCATCTAAAGGTTTCATATAATCGTGCACACTCCCAGGGCAGTCTGACTTAGCCATGTCGTCCAGTCGACGCATAATCCAATGCGTTTGCAAGACTTGGCCATCGTTACCAACACACCTCTGGACACGGACTCTGTCCTGCTCGAACGATTTAGGAGTCACGATCGTGTTCAATATGATCCAAAAACAGACCTCTATTCCTACAAGGTTAATCTTTCGCTTGTCTCAGTATCTGATTTCTGACGTTGCGAAACCTCTAGCACGAATTCAACTTTAGGAACAAGGCAGCCTTATTAACGGAGATTCAGCGTCAGACGAGGAAAGGTGGAGGTCTTTCTGTGAGGGCGTTAAAAGAGTCTTGGAAAGAAGCACCGCAAGCTATCGAGGAACTGGAGAAGGAAGGCGAAGTTCTCGTGACCCGAACTGTGAAAGACGGTCAATTGCGGATGGTGTTTTGGAATGAGATAAAGCCGACGGAGGAGGAAGGAGGTATGCTCGTCGAGAAAGGTACGCTTTGCACCTTTCGTGTTATTGGAGGACCAGGTCTCTCCTCGAGAAGCATTGCTTTATAATTGACTGCTTCGTTCGCCCAATGCACATTCGGATAATGTTGACGCGTTTTCTTTCCCTCGTTTGGAAACATTAGAGTTCCATGACCTGTGGCACTCGCTGAAAGTTCCGAACGAGGTAGACCTGCTCAAGCAATTAGCATCAGGTATGAAGCTTGCTGCTATATTGGTATCGACGCTTAACAACATGTGCAACAGAGGGCTTGCAAGCTACCGCAGCAGAAGCTCTTATGCCAAAGGCACCAACGACGAAGAGGAAAGGTAAACGTGGAGGTGCGCCCCGGCAGCGTCCGGTCCGCATCACGAACGTGCATCTGAGGGGGGAGATTGACTTGTCGAGGGACTACGTTGCACCTGGGAAGTAATGGAATCCGTGGAGTTGTACATTATTTGCTTTTGTTCTCCTGCTAACACTTACTGTCATCGATTTTATACATGTTATTAATACAGGAGCAAGGTAGAAAATAAATAAGATATTACACAAGAAATTCCTGCCAGATAGATATGAATAGTCCGAGATGAAGTAAATCAAGCAATGATACATCCCCAACCGTCCTCGTTGCGGCTAGGGACGAGCCTAGGTTTCGCATTAATGGCGGCCATAAATCTCTCAAAAGTGACGATGCCGCCACATGTTTCCTCGTCCACGTCGGTATAACGGAGTTCATTATATGCACGATAGAACATCTGGATGAGAGGCATAATCCACTCCGTCTTGAGTCTCCGAAACTCGGGACGAACGCGATCCAACACATCTTCGACATCACTATCGCTGCTGTGTCGTGGAGAGCCACCGCACATTCTTCGCATCAATGCACGTTTGCACATCCAAACCTCTTGACGGGTGCCTTCGTCCCATACCTTGAGCTCCCGGTCAATCTCGTCTTGCGATTCTGATATATTCTTCTTGTTGGGAATATCATAGTGCACTGCAGCCCAGATGAGTATCCAAAGGAAGGACTCGAGGTCATGGCGGTATAGGTGTTTCGGGACGGGACCATCCTCGTTGAGCAGGTCTAGTGCCATGAATGGAACTGTGCCCGTCCGGCTGTTGAGCGCCTCGGCCTCGGCCGCTAGAGAAGGATCGTTGGTCACCATCGTTACAACAGATGCCATTCCCGAATATCGTCCAACCCGGCTTGACATATCCCAGTCGTTCAGAATCCCAAGAGCCCGCCCACGAGATTCGGAATTGCCAGCTCTGTGCCTATCAGTACGATAACGCCGCGGACGCCAGACCATGAGGTTGTTCTCGCTCAGATCCCGATGTAACACGCGGCCCTGCTTGTAAGCGTGGTAATGGCCTAGCACATAATGAATTCCAAATCCACCACTAGATGCTTCCTACTCACACTCCACACAATCAAGAAACACCTCCTGAAACTCTTCTATGCTGTTGACTTGCCACAACTTTTCGTATCGTCTCATGGCGAACAGGTGAAGTAATCGTTCTTCCGAATCGGGACCAGCATACGATTTGAGTCGATACGATGGGAGGTTTAACGCCTCTCTTGTGAATGAAGCAGAAAACGAAATGGCAGGAAGATGATCTGCAATTTCGGGAACGTCATCACGGAGCTGGTTTATCACGTCCGCCTCGCATGGATCATCAGCGTTTGGCCAATAGAGCTTTAGTACTTGTTCTTCCTCATCGACGAGAACCTCATCATCGTCCGGTTGTAGCGTTACAGCATGCACAATTGTCCCTCGACCCATGAGTTCGCGAGATGCGTAGACCGGTTTTTCGTGAGTTATCTTGAAACAGTAAGACGCCGTTGAAGTTGGAACAACGAGCCTGCTATTCTTGAAGCTCGTACCAGGAAGCAGACCCCTAAAGGGAGTACTCGGAAATTGCATAAAGCGGTCAAAGCCAGCTTGATACGCGTCACATCTGGTGATAGCGTAGAGCACCAGCGCAAAATACGCGGGTGAATCCTCGAAATCGAATGGTCGACTCCGAATAGCGCTCATCCGGTCATAGTACCACAGAGTTAATGAGCAGTTGTTAATATAAATCCCCGTCATATAACGTCTACCGGCGGAGCTCATGCATTCAAGTGCTTTTTGCGCGAGTCGAAGTTCCCCACATGAGATATGATCCTTTTCTTTATGCCGCAAACGCTTGGAGACCAGAGAATCGACACTACCAGCTGGCCTTTTCCTTCCATGAAAACTTGCCCTGCTCGAGGAGCTGCTGGCGGTCGTGGCATAGGAAGAAGCGCTGGCGGAGGATATTGAACCTTGGACGGAGGATTGTGATGACGAATGGGATGGTGAAGATGATGATGATGAACGACGGAGAAAGGGGCTGTCGTTCATTGGAACATCGTAATCCAATACTGTATGTTGATTGAGGGGGGCTTGGGTAGTTGGCCTTTGAAATTCAAAAATGGTCTGGATAACTGACCAGTCAGGTTTGGATGTCGCGTCCCAAGCAGTAGTGATGTCCGGAACCTTTGCCCTGGATCCATCCATGTTACACTTGAAAGAGATACTGTTCGTTGGACGTTTCTTGTCATTAAGCCGAGCCCGGATATCGCTCAGAGTTTCCTCTATCACGTCCAGGAATGCGGAGAACGCGTTGGGACCTCGACGAGGTGGTAACGTGTTTTCATTCATCCTCCCGTACGCATCTTTATATTCCTCGAGAAACGGTGGAGGAATACCCCAGTTGCGCATTTTATCAAGAATTCGCTGTGTGTCGATGTGATGGAGATCCCAGGCATGTTGGACGAACTGCTCCACGGAAACATCATCGTAAAGGGCTTCTCGTATAGTTTCCTTGAGTTTTGACAAAGAAGAAGAAATGGGTATAGAGCTTGCTGGATGTTTCACTGTATGAGAGACCTTGATGCGATGACCAACTAGATCATAAAACTCACTGGAATTTGAGGATGCGTTTGAACCAGAGCCGGCGGACTCTGAGCTAGACGAGTACAACCTAGACATCATTCGTTCGTCAATACTGATTGTGGTGAAGCCTGAGTTAGAAACACGAGGTGATACTGCACCGAATGCGACGATGCCACCAACAAGCCTGGCGGTTCGCGCGAGAAGCTTTGATCAAATTCGTTCAAGTCGAGGCGAGCAATCACGCCCACGTGCCAACGGAGCCATGGTCTATAATATCAATTCCGTTATCCTTCGTAAAATACGTACAAGTCCCATTACTGTTTTAAAAACCTTCTAAAACGGCGAAATATAATACACTAATAAAAAGTAGGCTTGTAATGTATATGTGCATCATGCATGTGTGTCAGCCAAAGAAAGAAACGATGAAGAATGCAGAGTGAGGGATGCAGAAAAAAGGAGAAGAGCTTAAAAAGGCGCTCGTGCTCACTGTTATCTCTGCATACCACCTTGAACCGTCGCCTTCCCTTGGCCACTCGCACCTGGGACGTGGCCTGCCCCTGCTGCCGCAGCCATATTAGCCATCTGCTGGGCGCCAATAGGGATACCCCTCCCCATCCCCTGCACGCCCGCCATCATTACTGGAGGTATACCTCCAATCCCCTGCACTCCCTGCATGCCTGGCACACCTTGAACCTGCATTCCAGCAATGCTCGCCATATTCGCCATATTGGGCATCCCTTGCATCCCCATGCTACTCCAGTATGCTTGGGGCATACGGCCAGGGGCACCTTGCATATTGAACGGAAGCTGGTGGTGATAGCCATACACCTGAGGATACATCTGCTGTAATTGTTGCTGCGTGAGTTGTTGCTGTGGATGCTGGGTAGGTTGTGTTTGTGTTTGTGGTGGTTGTTGATTTTGCTGAGGTTGCGCTGACTGATTGGGAAGCTGCAGCATGGGCTGCGCAGGGATCTGAGGATGGGTAGGATGTTGAGGTTGCTGATGGTGGTCAGCGACAGCGGGATTTGACGGTATCGCGGCCCCTGTATTGGCAACGTTTGTAACGGCAGCCTGCAGCGCCCGATGAGCCGCGGAAGGGTTCGTAGGCATCATCGCGCGCAGATTGAATTGTCCATAGCCAACGTGTTGACCATGCTGGGCAGGCTGTTGCGCAGGTGAACGAGGCATGGTTGATGATTGGAGTTGTGGTTGCGCCTGCTGTTGAGCCACCGACGGTGGAGCTTGCGTAGGCTTAGGTGCATTAGGGGGCATAGGAGACCTTGAGACAGCCGCGGCCAACTGTTGATTTGTGGGGAGTGGACTCGACGCCTGGTTTGCAGGTGATAGTGCAGCATGTGGCTGTTGTGCTGGACTTGCCACGCCCGCCTGCGGGGTCGCTCGTCCGCCCATTTTTTGCGATTGAAGACGTTGTTGTTGCTGTTGTTGCAAATTTCGTTGCTGCGCATAAAATTGTTGGTAGGATGCGAGACCTTGACCCTGAATCAGATGAGCGGCCATGGCTGCGAGAGCCGCGGGCGCTGGTTTCTGCACTCCATTCCGAACTGGCTGCTGTTGAGGGATAAACGGCTGACCGGCTTGCTGAGGAGGAAAATTTGGCATGGTTGGTAATGGTTTGACGGTTTGCGGTACATGTGGTGCTTGGGGCTGAGGTTGAGGTTGAGGTTGCGCTTGTTGCGCAGAAATAGACGTCTGAGAAGGAGGGCGTGGTGATTGGGTATACCGTGATGCTGTCTGTTGCAAAGGCGTAGATACACGTAACGTAGAGTCTGGAACTGGTTGTACAGCTAAATAAACGGGGATCTGCATGGGTGATTGTACATTGGGTGGTGCGGGTGACGATGCAGTTGTAGGGGCTGGCGGATGAGCATTAACAAATTGATGAGTCGTCGGGGTAGGGGGCGCAGGTGTTTGCGTCCCATTTGCGCGGATGAAAGCTGTGGTGGCAAAAGGCGTTTGAGGCGTTTCCGACTTCCTCTTCTTCACCTTCTTCTTGTCGTCCTGTGATTCGGTAGGTGATTGAAGTTGAACACCATTGGGCCCAGGTGTTCCGGGTGGTTGAGGTGCCGGTGAAGATTGTGTAGACGGATTGGATGGGGCCGGAGGTGGTTGGGGTTGTTGGGCCGAAGCAGACTGTTGAGCCTCCCTATTTTGTCTTGCCTGCTGAATGGCATCGAATAGTTGGAAACTGTACATCTCGTGAAAAGTGAAATAAAGCAGTTGCAAAAATAAAATACCTTGGAGTCGTGCGGTTCGGTCTCGTCGCCATGTGTTGCATGATTTTGATCTTACGAGCCTTGTCGTTTTCGTCGTCCTCATGCTCCATAGCCGCTGCCTTCCTCTTCAGCGGGGCAGGAATCGGAAGCACCGTTGCCCTCATGATATGATTCGTCATCCTTGTCAAATGTGGGTCAGGATCTAGACATAGAGGGGAGCTAGTGGCGAGCTGCACAGCAATCAGACGTTGAGGTCAGCGACTTTGCCGATGTTAAAGCATGCAGAGGGGAACTGACCAATACGCGCGCCTCTACCTCCAACGCGTCCATGTCCGTCCACTTGGTCCCGTAGCGCTGGTTGAGCGAACAAATATCCGCCCACAGACTTTCCGAGCTAGGATGCAGAACCACGCGCGTCTGCTCGGCTCTCTCAAGGACCGGATCCTTGTGATTCTGCGGACGATAGTCCAATATTTGAACGATCATGCAGCCTATGAATGAGCCTCGGTTCAGGAACATTACTAATGGCTGAAAATACGTCATAAACGAACGGACCGTCGTAAAAGGGCACGCGTGCCGAGTCGAATATTTCGAGGAAATCCACGGGGATTCTCTGGGCGCGTATGTCGTCGAGGAGCGACTAAGATTAATTCAGTTGCGAAACAAAGACAGGGACAAAAGGGTCGGACCGCCATTGGGATATGATAGTGAAATCTTGCACCATTGTTAAGACTCCAGTAATCCGGGTATAGATTGACCGTGAATGACGGTGGCTTTCCTTCAGTCCGCTGGAGGAGATCCTGGACGAAGCGGGACTTGTTGTGGCCCGCCATGAGTGTCGCCGAATTCCGTCCGCAATGTTAACTGGCTTAGGTAAGCACCCTTCATATCGCGTCACGTGCTCCTGAACAACTATTTCCGCTCCTCGATGGACGCTCAGCTTCGCGAGGTCGGTATGTGATTCTGGTCTCAAAGGAGATCTGCGTTCACGTAATTTTTGCAGTTAATTTCGTTCTTGCGCGACAAGAACCCTCAAGTTCGACAGGTCGCTTTGTCGAATTTGTTGCCTCAAACACCCAAAGGAGCACCTCATAGAAATCTATTTTTTGAAGGGTTACAGACGGGAGGGCTACAAAAGCCCAAGGACAGTAATCTGATCCGCGATCTAAAACTCCTTTGCAGAGATCAAGTTGTGAGCAACCTTTATCTTATCTGGATGGCCAACCGTCATTCTGATTCCGCAAAATTATAGGCCGTTGCTCACGATGCATTTCGAGCACTCGTTAACTTATCAGACTCACCCACCCTCGTCGGGCCCTTGACTGAACCCAGTTTCCTCGATTTTCTTGTGTCGTACATCGTTGTATGTATTCGACTAAGGCTTGAGACATTCTACTCAACACTGGATGCAGAGTCCACAGGCTGTCCTGGCAGATTTGGCATCTATGCTCTTGTCTAATCTCTCTTCCTCTTCCGCTATTTGTGCCGCTATTGCATCCATGACGATCAAAGTCGTCCCAGAGTCTAAGCTTGCTGGCCAATGTTTTCCTATCCAATCACGCTGTGGTTCATGCCCAGCCCCCGTTCCTTACCCTTCAAAAGAACCGCATGATGTACCCGCCCTCTCGTTGCTCATAGATGCATTTGTACAAGGAGCGCAGATAGAGGGGGATCTCTCAAAACGCATGCGAAAAGGGAAACTACATTTCTTGGCAAGCGTATTCGCCAACTTGTCAGCGGTAGGAACTCATCTAACTGGGTGAAATTCGAACTGTACTGAAATATCTTCTAGTCAACTGTGGGCCGGGATTTCTTTTGCGCACCGCAACCAGTCGATCCTCTTCAACCAGACGCGTCTCGTCTTGAATACCCGCTAGCCAAAATTATTACATTCACAGAGCATGAAGACACGATCAGACGTGGAGGCGTTGCTTCTACGATAAAGTGTGTACTCTGATTTATATCAGTTGCAGCGCTTGACTGGTATCTGCATCGTTAGAAACTGCGCCTTTCATGCACGAGCTCATAAAGCTCTACTATCTCCTGAATCGACGCAAATTTCTGTCCAACCCTCAAATCTGCTTGCCCCTGGGATTGATGTGTTGCCTTACCTCCTTCTTCCATTAGCTGGTCCAGAGGAGTACGATCTCGAGGTACGTTTCGCTGTTCTGCGCTTGTTTGCGTCGCTAAAAGCAGCGGCCCGTGAATGCGTTTGTTGACGACGATGGTAACAGGACCAAGAAAAACTTTTAGAACCACTTCAGTTTCTCCCACCCACCAAGAAAAGGGAATCAGATACCGTGATTCGTCTCACGCATGTCGAAACCCTTCTACTTCTCTGTCATACGCGATGGGGAAGGGACTTTCTAAGAAATCATGGAGTGTACGAAATCATTCGTGTCGCACATGAAAATGACACAAATGAGAAGGTAAGTACATTGGTGCTAAATAGTGCCATAATGATGTATTCGGATTAGGTACAAGAACATATGGAACGCCTAGTTCAGCTCATTCAAGGAGATGAGCCAGCGGTAAATCCAACAGAAGAGGATGGATTTGAGGCGACATCCGGTGATATCGGTAAAGAGCCAGAGAAGGAAACTTTGGTTGGAGATGAAGATGACGAGGATAGCAGGATCGAAGAAGTCTAAGTAGAGATGGGATTGGATATCCGCAGTCGCGGAGACCTAAGTATTAGAGCTCGTTACCAGCTTGCAATGATAATTGTAAGCGTGGGATTGACAGGTACAAGATGATTGTCACTTTGCAATGTAGTATGGTGACTACTACTTACGGCTATACTTACTCTGTCGCCTTCTGTCGCTCGTCGTCACATGAACGACGACAGTCGCCATCCCGAATGTGAACCAGCAACGCCGCAGTTTCTTTTTGAATGACAGCTTCCACGCCAGCTCCATGCCATGCCCATACTCCGAATAACAGATGGAGGTGCGTAGAAACGGTGTTCGCAACCGCTCCACGCGCAACGCCTGCGCATGAGAAGAGCCAACGAAACAAACACCAAATGGGTCGCCTTCCATAAGCATCATTGGGCAATGGACATATGATTTGTGTTATGTCGTCTTGGCGTTCCCCACAAGAGAAGGTATAAAGGCCTCAGCTTCTTCAGCTCAGAACAGCTCACCACACATCTTCGCCCCCCTTCAACGAGACCTGGATTTGTCTCGGTTTCTTTCTCCCTTCTTTTCGATTGTTCGACTTCATTTTTATTCTTCACTTCTTCGTCACCTAGGATCCTGGTGCTGGGCACTGCAAATTTCCCTGTTTGCAATTACTGCCCTATTTCAATTTCTCTTTCATTAGCTTCAGGAAAGCAGGTGCCCACAGACCGGTTGCACAGACAAGATGTTTTTCTTCTCGACTTTTGTTATCTTGTTGGTTGCTACTAGCTCTCTGCTGAGAGATACGATAGCCTTCCCATTGTATGGTGAAGGTGCTCTGGAAGTACGTTATCCTTTTCTTTAGCTCGAAAATCTAGTAACGAATGATTGTAGGCACGTAATGGTTCTGCTGGTTCAACTACTACGTCTGTGCGTTCCCGACGCGTATTTGCGCAAGTATCATATCTTAAGCTGTTCCTAGACTTCTGTTATGGCCCAGGCAACTACGACCTGGGTAAGAGTCCTGATTTACAAATGATACCTGTATTGATCCTCCCCAGCTAAATAGCTCTGCGATGGCGACTGGCACGGCAGCCTCAGGATTTTATTCCGCTGCAAGTGCCACTGCAACGGCGATGGCCTCGGTACGTCGCTTTTAGCTTTGACTATTTTGGTCATGATAGTGGAGTATAAAAGACGGGCTGGCTGATACGTATTTTTCATCTTATAGAATACAGGGTCTGCCGCTGCTTGCAACGCTACCTGTACAAATGCGACTTCTTCTGCAGCTGTAGGTGTCATTCCTAATCTACGTCCTACGTACCTGTTTTTATGCCATTGCAAGGGTACTAATATGGATGGAAGTGGAGGAAGCACTAATACAACGTCTACAAGCGCTGCATCTACCGGAGCTGTTAGTATATGCTCTGCTCAAATGTGATACGAACTGCTAACTAGAGTTTTAGAACTCAACACAAACATATGCAGCTAGCGCCCAGACTGTCTATGTCACTATGGTCTGTATCGTTCAGTTCTTCGCACAATCAGAAGCTCAAATGTCATGGCAATCCTCAGACTGTGACAGCGCAAGGGTCATGTGCAACGAACTCTAGTACCAGTGCCCATAAGAACCTTAAGAACGGGGGGAACGGGAAGGGCAAAGCTGGGAAGAAAGGGCACAAGTCAGCGTCGGCCAACGCCAACCATACGATTGCGGCGTCTACGTCGGTTTCCGGCGCTACGGTAGCGGCTACTCCAAGTGCAACCGGCTCTGCAGGAGCAGCAGGTAACACTACGACTACTGATTCTTCCGATTCCGCCGGGATGGAGTCTGGTTAAGATTAGATTAGATTTAGTCGTACCTGTAAATAACTCAAATAATTTTCGTGTATTATTATGTAATACCTCACTATGCCCAACACTTTGAGGCTATTGGCTCGCTCGGCGCAACGAAGTGCATTCTTACATGTGTCAAGGACGAACCTCCGGGGAGGTGCTTATGCTCCGGTGACACCACCGCAGCAGCACAAAAGGCTTTTCTTCTCAACATCAGATCGGGCAAACTCAAGTAATAATGGCGCTTCTGTGTTAAGTGCTGGCGACACTCCAGCAGAAACCGCATCGTCTGAACCACGCATGGCTATCGCATTTACATGCACCGTAGATGGGTGTGGCGAACGTTCTGCACATCACTTTACAAAGCGATCCTACGAGAAGGGTATCGTTCTTGTCCAATGTCCAAAGTGTAAGAATAGGTCTGTCTCTGTTCCCCAACTTGTAAGAATGGCACGCTGATTCAGCCATGTTTCCCTTCGCAAGACACCTGATAGCCGACCATTTGGGCTGGTTTAAAGATAGCACTCAAGAAGGTAAATTGAAGACAGTGGAAGCTCTACTAAGGGCGAAAGGAGAAAATGTTACTAGAGGGAGCTTGGATGCTAATGGTGTTGTGGAGTATTCTGATTAATTCGTATGTGATGTACCCTTAGGTGCGTGCGTCTCCTTCCTCTCTCCGGATGGTGACCGCTGACCTGCTGTATCATAACAGTGGTTTATACCTGTGTACGAAGCTGTTATTACCCTAGAATATTTCTAATGGAACGTTACAAATGCATTGTTGCACGGAATGCAAAGAAATGCATCGTATCGTGCCTTGGCACGCCACCAAGTCGGATCTGATTAAATCCGAAAAAATACGCCGTCAGGCGCCTAATAACCTCGTGGCTTAATGTCTACGATTATTCAAGGAAGACCCCAACAGGGTCTTCGTATAGGTTTGGCTACCCAGAGTAAGTACAGAATTCTTTGCTAGCTTCGAAGTCATCAAATGCACTGACGTGACATAGTTTATACACAACACGATCAACACAAGCGCTCCACAATATGCCAGAACCTTCAAGGCGCTGCTTTTGGAGTTTTATGCAAGTTTATACTTGATGAAGGCGTTGCGTTCCGCATAACGGTACATCCTTCAATCAGTTCTTCATGCTCTTGCATTAGGATGCCTCTGACAAGATGCGCCATTATTTGCCCAAATGTCGCGACGTCTTATCAGCACCGCATGATAACGTGTCAATACGAGGACGCAAGGACGCCACCTTCATCAAGTCAAGCTCTTCTATTAAGAAGGCTCAGATTAGGAACGTAAAGGCGCAGATGTCGCTTGACCTTCGCGGTTGGTGCGGGGGAGAATGGCGCGTTTCTCTATTGGCAGCGCTACGCTTGGCAAGAAGCTTAATCGCGTCGCTTCTACTGCCGAAGCCACCTAGGTCGGCGACTGATATCACTCAGAATGGGGGAATGGACTTTTCATGTGTTTGTTGAAGAAGACATCAAGGAGCAAGAAAAAATGATCGACAGCTGTCAGTTGCGCTGAGGTGTCCTTCGCAGATCAGATTGCCTTCAGTGTTTTTTTGGCCAAGCTAAGATTGTTGGTGTTACAAATATAGAACCGGCAACCTACTGATTGCGTTTTTAATAGAACGGGAAATACCAACCAAAAACAGTGTCTTAGCAAGACTGAAATGGAGGGTGCCAGTGACTTCTATCAGGCTAGCCATGGTCGCTGTGGTGTTAATGCTGGGGGTATCCTAATTACAGTTCACCTGCTGATTGCCAAGCCGTCGTTTATAGGGCCGCGCGGATATGCCATTCAACTTTCGCTCGTTTCGAACGCCTTGGCGTTGATGATACTTATCAATGATCGAGGCGGAAGGAGGTGATTCCACGTGCAATGTTAGGATCCACCCGACGGCAACATCACCGAAATGCCAATTTTCATGTGGGCAAGGCAGCTGCGGACTATTCAGTTCAGTTCTATGTTTTTAACGCTAGCTATGCAGATGGTATACCGCATTCTGAGGTATAAAGGGATGGAATCTTTTCCAGTTTGACCCAAGACCCACAGCATGTTCTCCAAGACTTTGCTAAGCACCCTACTCCTCGCCATAGTTGTTGCCGCTAACCCGGTCCCTACTCTGGAATCTCATGTCAAGTTATCCCTTTCTAGGCATCTCAATGTTACTGGTGTTCTCAACATCCTCAAACATGACCAGGCCCGAGCCCGTCATCTTGTGGCCAAGGCGACTGGACAACTCGATCTCCAATCTACCGCGACTAGCGAGCCGATTACCAATGACGCTGTAATTTACGCTGCAGCCGTTGGAGTTGGAAATCCCACCACCACATGTACGTTCAATGACCCGCAGACTTCAGCGATGCTAAATCATTCCAGATAACCTTATCGTTGATACGGGAAGGTGAGGGTGCACTGGCTCGACGATATTTATGCCTAACAGTCGTGCAGTTCAAACACCTGGGTGGGGGCTGGCACAGCATACACCACAACGAGCACCAGTGTCAAAACTAAGGATGCCGTGGTAAGTCAAATATGTTCACCGTAATTCATTGAGAGTGCAATTGTATCTCTTCGTAGGCCGTCTCATACGGCTCTGGATCCTTTTCAGGTAGGCAATCTTTACCCTGACGATCATGCCTGACGCCGAGTCTTTTTCCAAAGGAACGGAGTATACGGATACCATCACGCTCGGCAGTTTGGTGCTTGATAAGCAATCAATCGGTGTCGCATCGTCGGTACGTAGATAATGTTAATAATTGTGGTCATGATTTTATTTCGAATTTTCAGTCCTCTGGTTTCACAGGCTTTGATGGCATCTTGGGGTACAACGTCATTATTAGCCACGAATACTAAGCCTTACTGATATTCCCGGTTAGAATCGGTCCCGCTGATCTGACTCGAGGTATGTCAACCCTTCTTCTCTTTTGGGAAAGTGCCCGTTCCTGAGACGTTCGTCAGGAACACTTTCACCCGATACTGGGACCACTATCCCCACAGTAACCGATACAGCATTTTCTGAAAAGAAGATCAGTACCCACTGTGTCAGTGTTTCATTTCAGCCGGCGACGGAAAATTCAGTTCAGAACGGAGAATTGATGTGGGGTTGGTTATTTGATTAATTCACGGAAAGACAAAGACCTGACTATCAACAGGTGGTATCGACAGCACAAAGTACACAGGCTCGATCCACTTTGCGTGAGTCAGATTTACATAAATGTGAATGGTACTACAGGACAAACCTCATGTTAGAAACGTCACGAGCACTTATCCTGCTAGCTATTACTGGGGAATCGACGAATCCATTACATATGGTACAACAACGATTTTGAGCAGCACGGCAGGCATCGTCGATACTGGTATGTCCGAAAACAAACCGTTACGAATCCGGGAATGCTTAATTACATGTTACTCCCAGGCACAACCCTTGTCCTTATAGCGACCGATGCGTTCAACCGATATCAGAAAGCAACAGGTAGCACGGCGGACTCAGCTACCGGCTTGCTCAAAATAACTACATCCCAATACAACGCACTGAAGCCTCTAAGCTTCCATATCAACGGGCAAACCTTCAGTCTATCGCCCAATGCGCAGATATGGCCTCGCTCTCTTAACTCTGCCATCGGCGGCACCGCTGGTTCTATCTATTTGATTGTTGGAGACATCGGTACAATAAGTGGCCTAGGACTTGACTTCATTAATGGCTACACCTTCCTCGAGAGATACTACACCACCTATGATACCACCAACCAACGCATTGGCTTTGCTGCCACCCCTTATACCAGTGCTACAACAAACTAAATATCGATATCATTGTATTTGTATTCAGTTTCACTATATGCATTTCACTTCAATTTCACGTTTTTTACTTGGATTTTTTAGATAAAGCTGGTGGCGCCCGAGAGGCAGTGCCGGCTTTAGATTGAATATTAAAACTCGGGCTGTCTGCGCGACGCCGTTCCGATTTGAATCACCTGCACCTGATTTAGACACGACGCGTCACAGTCACCAACATGGAATTTGTTGTTTTCGAAATCCCCTCTTTATTGTGTTTTACCTTTCTTGTGCCTTCACGACGACTCACGCCGTTACCTCGCATCGGACCCGCAATACATACACGGAGCCGCGAGGATAAGGAGGATTCACAGCAGGTCATCTAATCAACACATTCGACATCACGAACTTGGGACAAGGACGCCCACATGCTCCCACATGGCTAATTAGTCTTATTGTGCGGCAAAGATCAATTTTCTTCCCCTTTTGGATTGTTTAATGTTGTACGTTTCTCGTATGCCCGACTTTCATCTCACATGGATTTCGGTCCCTTGAAAGGTCATTGTTCCCTCCAGAGAACCTAATTCCCTGATCCGGACTGCTTCTATACGCATTCCGTGTGTCATATGCTGTTGCGACCGACTACCGCCGCACATATTTATGCTACGCTGTATACCAATCTCCGCACTCGTTATACCCTCCCAAGAACTCCGGTTCCCGTGCGCTTAAAGGTTGGGGCCGAGAATCCTTTACTATGATCGCAGCCACGAAGATCGCTCCTCTTTTATTGTCTTTCCTACGGTGCTTTTCGTTGGCATGTCCTTTGCAAGGTGATTATCCTGGCTTCTTTTCTTGCAATGGCAACCCGCTCATACTCAACGCGTTCTTCTACATCCGACAGATTCAAATGTTATCATCGAAACCCCAGTTGGACTTGCTAGGGGCACAATGGATGTTGTTGGCACGACGCGATTTTCCGTTCAATATGCGACGGCGAACCGTTGGGAGGAATCAACGGTGGCGACTAGATGGAACTTACCGTCAGTTATGAAGAACTTTTTATTTCAACATTTGAAATAAATCATGCTATAACATTTTAGGTCTAGGGCAGCAAATGCCGCCGGGTTGCCCCTTCCTTGTCCTCAACCTGGCTTGGACTCATCAAACTATACCGAGAATTGTCTTTCTATGGTGTTGTACGTCCCACGGAACATCCAGAAGCATTCTGCGACATTGATGTGGTGGGTCCCACTTCTCACACTCGCGGGTTGAATGATACATTTTTCATGGCAGGATTCCTGGCGGTTCATTTATCATTGGTTCTGCAACGGACCCCGGGCTTGACGGTTCCAACCTGGCTTTCGTGACGAACTCGATTGTTGCCGTTGTTCAGTGTCGACTTGGAGCTGTGGGTTTTATTTATGCATAAGTCAACGATGGGTTTTCTAATGTTAGGACGTGCAGCTTGGGTTCTTGTCCCCTGACGGTAAAACCAATTTTGCCGTCCAAGACGCTATTAATGCAATGAAGTTTATCAAAACGGTCACACCATTGCTTGGTGGTAGTTCTGATATCACGTTGGCCGGACAGAGCAGTGGTGCAACAATGATCCGAGCACTGCTTGCTACACCATCGGCAAATTCGCTCTTCAAATCTGCAATCATCCATTCGGATCCAATGGTATTTTCTAATCTGCTAGTTGCTCACTTATAACTGATGCGGAATTGTAGGATTATGGATTCTTATCTATTACCACGCAGCAACGACTTCAAAGCAAGTATAATTCTCTCATTGACTGCACCTCGTCAAATAGGACGTGTTGGGATTCTCTGAGCCTCGATGTGATACTTGAAGCCCAAAATAGCCTGTTTCAATTGGCCTACACTATCGACCCCTCAACCGGTACAGGCGAACCAATGCGACCAGTCAAGGACGGTGTGCTCATTACCTCTCCACTGGATTCCACGGCGCCATTTCCCCCGGTTTCCAAACCGCTTATGATTTCCACCGTCTTAAATGACGCCGGACCCGCTATTTATGGTTTTTTCACATCTCCCCTAAGCGAAAGTGGCTTGGAAGCCTTTTGTAATGCAAGTTTGGGCCCCGTGCGTACTTCCAAAGTCATAAACTCGACGTTTTATCGTCCTATGATTTTGTTGAATCAATCGGTTGACGCTCGAGACCAACTGGAACCTATCGCAACTGATGGGTTGTGGAAATGCGCGTCGTGGACGTTTGCGAGGAATTGGGTTCACAACGGTGGCACTGCATACGTCGGCCTTTACACTGTTGGTGCAACTTATCCTCCCAATGCACAAATTCCATTTTGCGAACAAGCAGGTGTTGTGTGTCATCAGGATGATATTATGATCGTGGTAAGCGCTCCATCCTGAATACCCGGTTCCTAAAGAAGCCTGATTGTTTTCACTCTAGTTCGGGACCGTCCCAAATCCAACTCCAGCGCAGTCTTCCCTCATCTCAGAGGTGCAGCAACGATATAAAGCATTCATATACAGCGGGAATCCGAATGCACAGGGCCTTGAAGCATGGGCTGCTGTGGCCGGTTCAACTGTCAATGCGCACAATCTGGGTGGTTCGGGCAGCATTCCAATTGGTGCATGCGAACCCACCTTTTGGGGACAGCGCATACCGTATGATTATCAAGTCTACGGGATCTAAATTGTTTTTTTTTCGGTCCTGTCTCGAGACATATATGAATAGCAGAGCCTCGTCCTTGTATTTCTCCTTCCTTCCTTTTTCTTATTGCTTATTTTTGATGTAGCATAGCACCCGCTGTATGACTCCCTTGTATTCGTATTGAACATCTTCGACTCTGGTAATCGAATATGTAGTATGCAGTCTCATAAATAGAGCTTCAGTAGCTTTTGGAACATTGTGGCCAACTACATATAAAAGGATAAGCGCCGCATCTATTTTTATTCCGGCCTCTAATTTCGTCAGACTAGTTGGAAAGCGAAGTTGTTTACGTATGTACTCAAGGCTCGTACATCACCAGGAAGGACGGCCGTATCGCATCGTTGTTGTAAACGACGAGCTCGTCGTAGTTTAGACCTCTGCCTGTTTCCGCGAGAACCTGCCCGCTTTGTCAGAGAAAAGACGAGAGGGAACAAGTTGAAGTTCAGACATACAGAGTCATAGCCACTTGGCGGAGCTGTCAAAGATGTGTTATCATGCAGGATTCTACATCCCCTGCCGACGACGACGTTATTGAGGAGGATCGCCTTCAATTTCGAGCTGCAACGCGAAGCATTTTGGGAATAGTCATCGGACCTATGTTATGCTCGTGAGTAAAAAGCAGTCCGAAAAGACCGCATGTCACTCACTTCGACGACGTAGATGAAGTATAGATGCCTCTGCCGAACCTGGCACGTGGTCTTAGTTTGTTCGTGGCAATTAACTGGGTCAAGACTTCACCTTCCCCATCCTGTCTTCATTCCGAAGAGACTTAGATCAAAAGACCATTTGATAATGCAACAAAGAGAACAGGTCCGGGACGAGCAAAACTGCGTTTGGCCCCTGTCGCCAAGGGTGCATTCACGAGTTGTGCCGTGCCAGCGTCGATTCTCATTTCCAGCTGACCTGCCAGTGGCAACGAATTGCCCCCGAGCCTCCATCTCATCTCTATCATATTGATCTCAGGTATCATTCAATCGTCAAAACGTGAATTGGCTTACCGATACGTGTTATAGGCAATCAGAGTCTCCTGGGAATTAATAATCTTATACATGTGTTTCACAGGCGGACATGATTTCGAGCTGTGCCTCCATGATGACTTGAATTGATCAGAAACTGATACGGATTTTTAATGTCATTCTGGTTGTTACTTAAAACCATGTCCATACCGCTCTCGAAAGCGCTGTGTCCTTGAGGCACCTCTAGGATCATCGGAGCATTGTTCTCCGCATCATCTATGCAGGTTTGGCCACAGAAGTAGGAGTCGGTCGTCTTCGGTGCTTGTTGGCACATCAAGCAAAAATTCGAAGTATATATTATCACAAGGTCTACCATCCTGTGGAGCTCCGAACAATATTCGCCAATGGACGAAATATCATGCACCGGTTTCGTACAATTAGGCGTTTGACACGTTCCTCCTAGCGAAGGGATCGGTTGGAAGATGGAGGACGAGTTTGATCTCGACACCTACTCTTTGATCCAAATTTCTTGTACCAGGCGCTGATTGCACAGTCGTCGCTGCAATAACGATGTGTTTGAACACCATTGGAGCGCGTATGACAGCACTGCCATGTTCCTAGTTAAGCTCAGAACCGTAAAATAAAAAAGGGACAACGGCGTACATCGCAGTTCGATGAATTGCGCGAACTAGAGGTGATGCTATTCGACGAAGCTCTATAAGATTTTGCCGTCCTCGCACATGTCGTACTACAATAAAAGTGTGTCCTTGAAGCGTCAGCGTGCTTGGGACGGAGGTTGCAGTACTGCCAATTGAAGGTTAGCAAAGATTTGGCTCAAAAAATCCGCAATCACTCGCATTGCACAGATTGGAGTTTGACGGGCTGCCCGTAGCCATTGAGCTATTTGCTTTATGATTTGACGTGGTATTCGACCGCGAAGCGGGTATATTCTTTCGTGGTATGTGAAATTGGGTTGCGGCGGATGGGTTATGTAGGATTGATATTGATCGATCTACGGTGGACAATGTTGTGTGCAAATTTGCGGCTTACGCATGCTGCGGCACAGCAACTTCGAATTCTACATCATGGTTTACACGAGCGTGCGCAAGTTTCGACCGAGGAACCTTTTGTTATGTCTTCAGTGGTGAAATCCATCGAGCCCCAATCCCAGAGCTACCATGTTCCCGGCGCTGGCGCCTGACCTTTGTGAGGTAAGCTTGCTGTCGTCATCTTCCACAGTGGTTCAAAGAAAACCTCAGATCTGCGGGAAGAAGCCGAAATATGTTGAGAATGGCTTTAAACATCCGAGTGGTGAAACGAGGTTGCTTCAGGCAGTTGAACTGACTCAATGTTACCCCAACAATGGCCATGCTTGCATACCGGATGCCATGCCGCCAGATGAGCTACGACTCATGGGCAACTTCTGCTGTGACGCGCATGGTAGGTGTGTAACCTCCCTGATAATCGCGTAAATCTTGTTCTGATGAAACATGATCAGGGAGGCCGCTCGTCTTGGGCAGGTAGTGGGTCGGATCTTGTGTCAATTTCGGGCATTTTCCAGGCAGGCGATGCCTCTGAAAACCACCTTACCCATACGTCTTTTTGAAAGCAAACGGACAGGGATTGTGGTTACAATGGGAGTAAGTGAAGGATGTGTTCGGGACGTTGGAAGGACAACGGGCGGAAGGGAAGGTTATGGAGAAGCAGAAAATGAAAAGAGACGGGCAGGTCGTAAATGGGTATTATGAGATTTGTCCATAATCACTTGCTCATATGCACTACAATGCTTGGTCCGATTAATATGTATTGGAAGCACAATGGTAATATTCATATACATATATTACATTGGGATTTAGTGGGATGCGTCTGAGCGACGCGGTGGTCTGAAATACATGACGTTTACAAACTACGACGCTTAGGCTTAGCTAGGTATGTAACAACCAGCCCAATCACGACCAATCTTGCAACCTTGAAAGTTGATATAGGCAGATGCTTTCCGGGAAATTATGATGATGCTGTATGGAAAAGCCTGCTCTGGAACCCACATGAGTCGATAACCACCATGAACTGAATGGGTCCAGCCTGTTTTGGTATCATTTGTCCAAGCAGGGTAAGTGCGGCCTACAATGTACGACTGTGCAGATTCTTCCGGCTCTAAGGTAATGCAGGTGCCGTCAGTCGGGGAGGTAATGGAATTGACTGGATCTGTATGAGGGTTTGGCACCTCAGTTGAGGCATCCCACACCCACACAGACCCGTCGTATGCTCCGGAGACGATGCGTGCACCATCAGCAGAGAAGGCGACGGAAGTGATGGTACCCGAGGCGCCGTTAGGAGCGAAGGGGTTTGTATCGGTGTGGCCATGATCGAGTACCTTCAGCTTAGCCCCAGTTGAGGCATCCCACACCTGCACAGACCGACCCGTGGATGCGGAGGCAATGTACATGCCGTCAGCAGAGAAGGCAACGGAGGAGACAGTCGCATAAGCATTGAGCAACTTCAGTTTGGCCCCAGTCGAGGCATCCCACACCCGCACAGACTTGTCGTCTGAGCCAGAGATGATGCGTGCGCCATCAGTGGAGAAGGCAACAGAATTGACATCACCGGTGTGGCCATTGAGCACCTTCAGCTCAGCCCCAGTCAAGGCATCCCACACCTTCAAAGACCGGTCACCTGAGCCAGAGGCAATGCGCGTGCCATCAGCACAGAAGGCAACAGAATAGATGGCCCCGGTGTGGCCATTGAGCAGCTTCAGTTTGGCCCCAGTCGAGGCATCCCACACCCGCACAGACTTGTCGTCTGAGCCAGAGACGATGAGTTTGCCATCAGCGGAGTAGGCGACGGAATAGACGGTCCCGGTGTGGCCATTGAGAACCTTCAGCTCAGCCCCAGTCAAGGCATCCCACACCCGCACAGACCGGTCTTCTGAGCCAGAGATAATGAGTTTGCCATCAGCGGAGTAGGCGACGGAATAGACGGTCCGGCTGTGGCCATTGAGAACCTTCAGCTCAGCTCCGGTCAAGGCATCCCACACCCGCACAGAGTCGTCATGTGAGCCGGAGACAACACATTTACCATCAGCGGAGAAGGCGACTGAAAAGACAATATTGGTGTGGCCATTGAGCACCGTCAGCTTAGCCCCAGTCGACGCATCCCACACCCGCATGGACCTGTCTTCGGAGCCAGAGAAGATGCGTGTACCATCAGCAGAGAAGGCAACCGAATAGACGACCCTGGTGTGGCCCTTGAGCACCTTTAGCTTAGCCCCACTCAGGGCATCCCACACCCGCACAGAATGGTCACTTGAGCCAGAGATGATGCGTGTGCCATCAGCAGAGAAGGCGACGGAATTAACATCACCATTGTGGCCCTCGAGCACCTTCAGCTCAGCTCCAGTCGAGGCATCCCACACCCGCACAGAGGCACCGCGTGAGCCAGAGGCGATGTGTTTACTGTCAGCAGAGAAGGCAACGGAATAGATGGGCCCGGTGTGGCCATTGAGCAACTTCAGTTCGGCCCCAGTTGAGGCATCCCACACCCGCACAGACTTGTCGTCTGAGCCAGAGACGATGAGTTTGCCATCAGCGGAGTAGGCGACGGAATAGACGGTCCCGGTGTGGCCACTGAGAACCTTCAGCTCAGCCCCAGTCAAGGTATCCCACACCCGCACAGACCGGTCTTCTGAGCCGGAGATGACGCGTGTGCCATCAGCAGAGAAGGTGGCGGAATAGATGGACCCAGTATGGCCATAGAGTGTCTTCAGCCTGGCCCCAGTCGAGGCATCCCACACCCCCACCGAGTGGGCCAAACTAGAGACGATGTGCATGCCATCAGCAGAAAAGGCAACGGAATAGATAAAAGCGGGGTGGGAGTCCCTGAGCCCCCTCAGTTCAGCCCCAGTTGAAGCATCCCACACTTGCACTCCGTTGTTGTATGAGCCAGAGACGATGCGCGTGCCGTCAGCAGAGACGGCGACAGATTGAATAGAACTTTCAGTTTGTATAACCGCCAGTGACACATCACTAGCCGTCCTATGAGTGAAGGAAGGGATGTGAGGGAACTGGTCTCTCCACTGTTGAGAGAGAGTGGACCCTGTTGACCAGGTCGCCAATGCTGAGATGTACAGGTGCGGTGTGGACAAAGCTGGTGGATGTGCAACAAAGTAAGTGGCGAAATTGGCTGCTTCCGCAATGTTGGCAGCAAGCTTGGATTCTGCGTTCGCGTTCTGATCGACCAACGTTGGAAATCGTGAATCCCAAGTGATAGTATTCTCACCTTCAAGACCCATCCGCGCGCAGATTGAAGGATTCTGGTACACTGACCGCTGGATCCAAGTAGGTTCATCGCCTCAATCCAGAAGAGAATCCGGATACGAAGAAAGTCCGTGATACGATCGCAGAGATTCGACTTGTCATCGGCCTCCGTTTCATCGGTCAGGGCCAAATGATGAGCCCAGTGCCGAGAGGCGTACCTCAGGATGGCATTGATATTAGTGTCAACCCAGTGCGTCAGTTCTGGGTTCTCAGAATCGAGAACGAATGACGATGGTATGTCACCTATATTGAAACGTAGCAACTTCAACATGAAATCGAAGCAATAGTTTGTGAGGAGAGCGTGGTGGTGGGGCTGGATTGACATGGAAATCCGACGACCATCAAGCTCGAATGTCGATCGTGTCTGACTGAAGATGAAGTCGGGAAATGATGCGTGGTACCAAAGAACCTGGTCATCTTTGCAATAGAGAACCGCGTGAAGTTCATTCAACACCGTGATCGCAGTTTCATCTGATTCAGAGAGGAGGGTAGCAGCAAGAGATGTCGATGTGCGTTCAAATGTACAGAGGAAGGTATGAAGGATGCGCAGACGAGAGTCGAAGAGGTCGTCGTCAAGGCCAGAAAATGCGTCACGCAGGATTTGCTGATATAACTCGTCAATGAGTAATGGTCTCCGTGTACCACTTGCTGAAAATGATTGCCGGACGTGCAGTTTTCGCAGTAGCTTGCACTGCTCGTCTACCGTGATCAATGGACGTGGTGTCAAATACCTCACGATGGTTGCGGCGGAAATAAACAGACCGTCCGCCAGTCGTGCCGTGGTCTCCAGCTCCGGCTTTCCCGCAAAGTTCGGAAGCTTGACGTGCAGGTATTTGGTGATATCTGATTCTATATGCTCAATCGGCACGTCTTGCAGGCGACAGACGGCGTTGGACGAGAAAGACTTGCAGAGTTCGACGACATGAGGGTCTGGTCGGCTTGTGATAAGAAATTTGAGTCCTCGGAGGGGATGTCGGTTAATTGTCCTGAGTATGTCTTGAAGAAACTTGGACCCTCCAACGGCTTCGATCTCGTCCAATGCATCAACGATGATGAGGTAAGGTGGGAGCTCTGTATGACGTTGGGGTTTGGACTTCTCCCATGGGCCAATAAAGAGGTTCTCCATCTGCTCGGTCAACTTGTCGGCCGAGTCGAACTTGTCTGATTCATGCAAAGCGTGCGCGTACGATCTCGACTTTCGAGCGAGCTGGTATACAAGGGTGGGTATAATATGGACTTGTCGTCTTGTCTCTTCAAATTGGCGGGAACAAAAAAAGGTGCCGCCCAAGACGGTATGTCGTCCCGTATGTTCTTTCTTCTCAAGCCCATCGAAGTGCTGGGCAATGGTATATGCGATTGTTGTCTTGCCAGAGCCAGCTTGACCGGTCAGCCAGAATACAGGCGGGCAGTCCGCCGAGATGGCCTCGGCCCATGTGATTACATCCTTGAGAATCTGCTCGCGCGTTCCTTCGGTGCATGGGTCGCGGGTCACTGTCCCCCCGCCCCCCAAGTCAGCGTTGTAGATCGCCTTCCGAGCGCGCATATGGTCAAGCTGCGATAGCTAATGGATGATCAGCACTCGTCCTAGTAGAAGATTGTGATGTTTACTTTGATCTCAGAGTGTATATCATCCACCTTTCTCTCGGTGGTCCAGGCGATGTCGAGCTGGATGCGACGAGTGAGCAAGTTGGTAATCTGTTAGGAAGTTCAATAGGGTTGACCTGGAAAGTCTTCCTAGCCTCGTCAATCCGTTTGAATGCATCCTCTATGGTGCTCCTGTCTGCTTCGTTCTCCAATAATTGTCTAAGTGTTCCTTTCGATGCCATTTGCTCTAGCTTGCGGATTTCATCCCGGAGGATCCTGCGCATATTGGTTTAGTAATGTCTACGATTTTGTTATGTGAATGGCTTACTCGGCAAAGGCCATCATTCGTGGTTTTGCAGAGTCAGGGATACCTTCGTCCACGGCCTTATTCACGGCAAGGAGTCTTTCAGCAGTCTGAATGATGATTTCTTCAAGGGTGTCCTTGTTGTCTTTAACCGCCTGAGGCAGAGAATGAGTGAGTGTGTGGTAGACAGGCTGACAATGTACATTTTTTATGTCGATGATGGCGTTAACAGCGGCAACAGGCGCCTTTGCCAGGGTTCCACCGAGACATCCCTCGACCTTCTTGAGCAACATTTCCATGCCAGTCCAAGCGATTGCGAGTATATCTTTGGCCGAGTAGGAGTTTTGCGCTTGAGAATACACCGAAAGCGCATCTGGGTGCGTCTCGGGAAAGGCTGTTCCTGAGATGGCGGGTGTTGAGGAGATGGATGTTGAACCACATGGGGTAGAAGTCGAAATACGGCTTGTTTCGCCGTCGTCACGCCCTTTGAGAGGTATCCGAGGTCAATCGAAAGTTCGGCGTCTTGTAATCTCACCTTGACCCAACAGATCTGGAACGCTCAAATACAAAGGAGGTGGGGATCTTCTTGTTGAGTCGGATACAATACACTGACTTGAAGTCGTCGACTTTGCAATTCCTGCATTGGAGGCAGAAACCGGACTCGTGGCTGATTTGGGTGGCTTAATCCAACCCCGAAATGCTTTTAGGAACGTCTTCGACGAGGGTCGATGATCGGCCATGGGGGTGAGGGCGAGCGGTTGGCACGTGGACCCCTGATATCGGTCCCGTCATGACATTCTCCACGTAGAACATCAAGCCTTCCCCGCCCCCGGCTAACGACCACCAGCTGTGGACGAGCACGATTGAGAAACTTATAAAGAGCGAGCGCAAGGGGCGAAGGAGAGGGAGACGAAAAGGGCAAGCGAACGTGTGGTCACGATTTTAATGTTTGCGAGGTCAAGTGCGAGGTTGCGAGACCGATATGGTGGAAGCGAGCTGCGCCCGGAGCTTGAATGGACTCAAATTCCACCTGTCACGCCCAAAAGGTGCCACTAATTAGCCCGGACGTTATGTCTACAGTCCCGGCTGATACCAGGTGTTCATCTTCCAGCGGGGCGATTATTGAGGTGCTACCAGTGCCAGACGACTTGAAGGACCGAAAAGCTGGGTTCGGTTACTTTATAGATGACGCTTTCCTGGGTGACTACCACGGAGAGAAAGGAAAGCGCTACAGCCGAGATTCAAAAATATCTATCGTGCGGAATATTGCTGAGATGGCAGAGTGTTATCCAGTAATTTTGTCAAGTTATTCGGGAGCGGCAGTCGTCCCTTGCTTCGCAACTCACAATGCTCGGCTTATTCACCAAGGCCCCACAGCTGTGGAGGAACTGGATTTGTTCAAGCAGCTTTTCTCCATAGACAGAGACCCTCAGTGGTATGAGTTAGGTGTGTGTATCGTTTGCGTTTCTAGTATATGTTGTTTACATGCATATCCAGCGTAATGAATATTACTTTGTGAATAGCCTCAGTGTTCACGATTGGCGCTTAAACCGCGTGATTCTTTCTCGCCTGACGTGTGATTCAAAGGTGTGTGGGTTTCGGTGAGGTTCGTGAGTCAATGAGGATCGAGAGGTTAGATTAGCCCAGACATGAAATCGCGCGAGGCAATGGAAATGACTGAATGCTACTGCGAGCCACTTTATTTGACCATAAATTTTGGAGTTCGATTTAAAATCTTTTCAGGATCGAAGTGCGCGTGGTACCGCACTTCTGGTAAGGGCAGCGCACCGATTGTCGTTGCCACCGCAATGTCAGAAAATGGGTACATAGAGCATTTAGATTGCCTACCAATATCCACGGCCATAGGACTCTGAAAGCACCGCATCCCGTCCGATCTGCGCAGTCAACCAGAGTGCCGCCTAGTTAGTACCACGGTGGGGGACCACGCGGGAATCCTGGGTGCTGTGGTTTTTTTCTTTCTCCGATCCTATATCTAAGTTGTTCGCTATCTAGCAACAGGATCTTTTTCTTTTCTCGTGCGCAAAACGCTAATATACAGCTACGCACGCCGATAGCCCGGGCATATTTTAGAAATCATACCATACAACGCCACAATGTTGAGATTAGATCGCATCAAGTTGCAGAGATGTTCCCGAGAACGTCGAGCGCCGCAACCGTTCCTTGACGTACCCTTTGATAATACAATATCATAGGTTCGAGCCGTTATCAATAACAGCATGCAGTTTCTAATAATACAGTACGAGTGAACAACATATAAATATACGTATTTCATAGCTTGGTAGATGCAGGTCCCGACTCGATGTCCTTGAATATGTCAAAGTTCCGATGAAGTTCTATTTCACGAGTTACCTAACATCACGGTCAGCTTCGTCGGGGTGAATGGATATATCATGAAAAAATACTTACACCATGTTCGTCGTGCTTCACAAATGCCCTATGCAAGCGACCAGGTGGACCACCTCGCGTCTCGTCGCCTTCGTACACCAGCAGCATCCGCTTTGGGTCCGCATCGCCATCTTCTGGGGGAAAATGCTTTGGATTGAAGGACAATTTGCCAAATGCTCCTCGAGATAGCCTCTCCACCTTCTCACACTGGCTTTGGGTATTGATGCCTCTCGGGAGGATATCCGACAATGTATGGAGGATGTAGTATTGCGGAGGCATTAATGTGATTTCCTTTCTGTGGAATTCGGCGAGAGCGTCACTAGGATGAACGAATCGGGTAGATACAATTTCTTTTCCTCCGTCTGGAACCGAAGGAATAAGAAAGCAATAAGGTAATTGAACGGGGTAACCGCATACCGGACGTCGGTAGGAAATCTTGCTTGGTACCAGTCGAGAACCTGGAAGAATACGACGCATGTAGGAAGGTGACGAAGAAGCGAGTGCAGAAGCGTCTGGCGGATAAATTTTTGAGAAATCCGGCAGACGCAAAACTTGGGCAAGAATTTCTTACCGTTGTGCATACTCTGGTGTCGTCCAATCAGTAAATGGCAGCAATGAATCGACAGCTGGTTTTAGTTTGTACTTGTTCAAAAAATCGCCGAAAGAAAGCTCTTGCCCATGAACGGCATGTCTGGCTTTATCCCATTCTGATTCAGGGATTGCGGATCCCGAGTGTTCGGGAGAGGCAAGTAAGAGACCAGTCTCTTCAAAGGTCTCGCGGATGGCCGTTACTTCAAGAGAAGCGTCTTGTG
Source organism: Amanita rubescens (assembly GCA_015039365.1). Lineage (NCBI taxonomy): Eukaryota > Fungi > Basidiomycota > Agaricomycetes > Agaricales > Amanitaceae > Amanita > Amanita rubescens. Next base: position 57,099 of record WION01000124.1, read on the forward strand.
AATCGTAGTTACCGCCTGGGAAGACCTAGTACATGTTCCATTCAGCGGATCCTAATGGAGAGGAGCAAGACTCACATGGACTCCTCCGTATGCCCGCGATTTGGGGTTCCTATGAACTAGCAAGACTTCGTTTCGGTGATTTAAAATAACCAAGCTGGCTGACAATCTTGGGTGCTCCGGTTGAGGCATCGTGCTTGGATTTCCTGACAATAGCCTCGAGCAGACTTGAAGTCGTTCACTTACGGCCGATAACGAGCGTATGCATGGTGGGACATTCAAGAAAACATGGCGGATGGGCATTGGTCGGGGGGTTGCCGGTCATTCTTGGGAAAATAGCCGCGGCGACAGTGGTTGCGTCGCAACTATGCTACACTCCGTTGCCACCGCTGCTTGGCACCATCGGTTTATAAATGAAACATGTTCTAGTTACAATATTGCTTTAAATGCCGCCGTTCCACTATCTTTCCACGTTCTCTTACCCACTCCTTGCCTGCAGTCAGCTCGTGACAACCAGTTCATTCATTCACAAGGAGATCCAGCTGCAGTCATTTTCTGCTACCTCTGCACTTCTATCATCGGGTGAACCTTTTCATTCCAAATATGCAGTAAAAGAAAAGCAAGGGGAGGGTGCAAAGAGACTCGCGTCGGCAGTCTTTGAGTCCTATAGGAAATTCGTGAGCCATAGGGTTAACGGACTAAGTCTCCTCCGTCTAAGCCAGGACTAGTGGATGATTGGAGAAACGTGGGTTCATGGATGGGACTACCAGGCGGGGCTCCTATCGTAGAATAAATATTAGTATTTTTCAGCATATAATACATTTGACACTGACCAAGGCGGAAGAGCAGCTGGACCTCCTAATTCGTGTTGACTCTAATTCTGCCAATCGTTTGCCAAAAGCTACTCGCTGTGACGGTTCGCTTCAACAGAAGTACTACCACGCGTCTAGTGCGCGTATCACAACATGTTTTGACATTGCCGGCAGTCGTTTTCTTTCTGAGGTTAGTTTGCACCGTGGCAAATCGTGGCGTAACAGATGTCAAATGATCATTCCTCTGACGATCCCAGATCACAATAGAGTGCATAGATTCTGGCAAGACTCAGTCTAGCGCTAAAACCTGTTAAAGATGAACGTACCCATTATGTACTCGTCTTGCATTTATACAGGATCTCTATGCATTTTCGTCCTTGTTAAAGCGATTGATTCTACGGACCTGCATTTTATGAATTGGTTTTGTCCATTGGCAGCTAAAAGCGAACACTAGAGTTCGCCGGCTAATTAGGCGACAAGGAATGTGCGGTGCATAACTGATAAGTCACCGGCGTTCTCATTTTACAAAGATTGGTCAACATCAGGGTCATGCTCTCATCTCGGCAACCGTGAGATCTGAGGCATTGATACGCTCTGTGAATAGCTATGGGCATCGGGTGGGCTTCCTTCATAGTTCAATGCAATATATTAATTGTCAGTGTAGGGAGATGGCACTGACGATGGCAGTGATGGTGAACACAGTTTCTACACAGATGGAGGGAAACCATGTTCGCTACAGTCTCAGTGGAACAGCATCTTGACCATTACTAATGCGGCACTATACTACATCTGGAGACTGGAATTCAGAAGAATTCGTATCACATAAAGGTGCATACTCATTGTCTGCATCCATGTGCACGCCGTTAGTGACTTAAGGTTTCGAATAGCGATGTTCCATTCGGATCAGTTTGTCGTGCTTCTAAGAGCCCTGGCATGCTGGGGGGTTCCCGTCCGATACGGGTCTTGGCGTATGAGCCGCAAGCCAGGGCCGAACAAGGAAGAATCCTTGTGGCAAAGGGATGACATCGCTGATGACATTGGGTGAGAAAGAATGGGGATACTTAATTCGCGTTTTGCTAACATCAGCAAAATCTGCAACCGGCTGAAATGCATATGTCCACACCGGCATGTTGATGCTTCGGAGACAATTTTACCTTTCTAAATATATCCCGAGAGATGCTTGCGCTCATCGTCCTATCCACCGTCTTGTATGCCGTCCATTCAAAATGTTGATTAGCTGCACCCTGGATGCTAGTCAGTAGCTTCTGCATGCAACATGAGATGTAATAACGCGTTTCAAGGTTGGCTGAACGACACCCTAAACGTACTAGCGGCTATCACTTATACTCCCCCATCAGTGATGTGTCGTAAATAGAATCACTTTTGCGCTAAAAGGGGCATGTTTTCTTGTCAAATTCCATGTGGTAAAAAAATTCCGCGAATCGCGATGCCGTTTCAATTTACCCAATTAGCGTTATTCGCTTCAAATTATTTAAAGGGGTCGCACAAACGCGACGCGCACACCAGCCCCACACCCAGAGCAACCATGTTTCCCGAGGCGCAAGTTCTCAACACCCTAGTTCTGGCCCTCGTCCTTGCCGCTAATCCGGCTTCGGCAGCCTTTAACATGGCTCTTACTAGACATGTTAATACGGTCAATGCTCGGGACGTCTTGACGCGTGATCAAGCCCGCGCTAGTTACCTTGCAACTGGGTCATCCAACAGTTACTCCCAGGCAATTAGTAACCGGGCTACGCATTATACGGCCCAAGTTGGCGTTGGAACTCCTCCTACTAACTGTACGCTTCGAACACTCAACTACTTGAAATAGTATTAACGGCTCTTCAGTTTCCCTTCTTATTGATACTGGAAGGTAAAGCGCCTAAGCATAAAATTGAACGTTATATCTTAATGGTTCTGCAGTTCCAACTTATGGTTGGGGGCTAACTTGACATATGTCAAGACAAGCTCCAGTGTGCCACTTGGTCAAAATTTCGTAAGCCGGACGCTTTTTTTCGCAAATAAGTCGCCGAATTTTCGTTCAGTCTATCACATACGGTTCAGGAAATGTCACAGGTAGAGATGCCTTTATTCTCATGTGACTACCGCTCTTTCTGATCTCCTCAAAGGTGCCGAGTTCAACGACACCATCACCCTGGGACAGCTCAAGGTTTATAATCAGTCCATTGGTGTCTCGAATCCAAAATCAGTGAGTAGCTAACTTGACCGTAAATGACGACCGACTTCATGGGATTAGGCCCACGGATTCAATGGTTTTGATGGCATCATAGGGTAATATTTGCCCTCGTCTAATTGATAGCACTTTTGACGTTCTTGGTCAGAATCGGTCCAGTCGACCTAACTATAGGTATGTTGGTCATAATGTTGCCAAAATAAAGCTGTTTCTGATTGGTTTCTAGGAACCCTTAAACCAGACAATACGACCAAGGTCCCTACTATAACCGATAACGCGTTCTCTCAAAAAGTGATTGGTGCCAACGAGATCGGTGTTTCGTATGAACCGACAACGGCAAGCGGGGTTGCCAATGGAGAGCTGACATGGGGTTAGTAATTGTATTTATTTACTAAAAGTCGAAAACTGAAACATCAATAGGTGGTTACGACTCAACGAAGTTTAAAGGGTCGCTCCATTATGCGTTAGTTGATTTCTGTTTCATTAAAACTATTGTTTTGACCTGGCTCTCAGATCTCTCACGAGCACTAGTCCAGCTGGTCAATACTGGGGAGTTAATCAAACCGTTTCATACGGTTCTCACCTGTCGATCATGGGCAACTCTGCGGGCATTGTTGACACTGGTACGTCCAGAAATCATTAGACTGGAACTGTTGCTCAAATAATTGCTCCAGGTACAACATTGATCCTCTTAGCGACAGATGCGTGGTATCGGTACGGGAATGCGACAGGGGCTACGTTCAACTCAACCGTAGGCTTGCTCGAAATAACTGCTGCTCAGTACGAGGCTCTACAGCCTCTGACCTTCACCATCAACGGTGTATGTTGCCATACATACGTCCTGTATCTTACATTGCTGACATGGACATGCAGAAAAACTTCACCCTGACGCCGGATGCACAGGTATGGCCTCGTGCTCTGAACACTAACGTCGGCGGAGTGGCTGGCGCTATATATCTGGTTGCCGGCGATCTTGGAACGATGAGTGGTCAAGGACTCGATTGGATCAACGGTTATACCTGGCTCGAGAGGTTCTATACGCTCTATGATACCACCAACAAACGGATTGGATTTGCCAACACTCCTTTTACCACTGCCACCACGAACTATAATCTATAAATTTACTATTGTATTTATCTGACTTTTGTCTTATTAATAATGTCATTGACATAACTGAATGCTAAACCGATTGCACGAGAATGTGTACTGAAAGGGAACGATGGATAGGTTTGAACTTATGATGCCAGAGATGGCTAGGTAGAGTGGTTGTATGTCGCATAAGAACCCAAGTCAAACCTGAAATAATGCGGCAAGCGTCCGAAGAAAACCGTCAAAGATCGAGTTCTATTGGAGTGACGCAAGGTGTCAAGCGAGGGCTTGCCGGTTACCATAAAAATTACCCCAAATAGGTTGAAACGTTTATTCTCATTTCGCCTAGAAATGATACTTGAGCAAGAACGCGTGATGGAGGAATGACTTCGCGTACTGGCGGTTACCTACGTGATCGATATGGCGAGTATCGGGGCACTCCAAACTCGGAATGAAATTCAACGAAATATCTACAGCCAATCGGAACATCGAAAGTGGCAGTGACAGGGTGTGTTTACACTAGCCTAATACGACACAGTGACGTCGCTCCTTCAATGACGCCCGTTGGTTGCTCAAGCCCTCGCACTCGCCTCCCTCCAAGCCATATCTCTCTCTGTCAGCTCCCATGCACGCTTGGCAGGGGGCTGCTCGGATAAGCACCGTATTCCAATCAACATGGACTAGCTCACTCGGCACAAATAGCAACTTGCTCGCTTCAACGTTGGTTGAATTTAATCCAAAAACGCACTAGCGCATAACGCTCATCCGGCATATTATGCCGCCAGCATAAAAAACTTATTCACGAACATGTGGCAACAATATTGCCGTAATACCCTCTAATATATTTAATGCGACGGGCACCTGCGAATGCGAACAGGCCCCTCAGAGCAATCATGTTTCCCAAGACGCTGCTCAGCACCCTCCTTCTCGCTCTCGTTGTCGCGGCTAATCCAGTCCCTAGTCTTGTCAAGTTACCCCTTACTAGGCGCCTCAATAGCGATAATGCTGCTGCACTGAACATTTTGAAACGTGACCAGGCTCGCGCCCGTTCCCTGGTCACTAGAAGTGTCTACAACGAGGCTCTTACCAATAACGTCATGAACTACACTGCAAGCGTTGAGATTGGAGCTGGCACTTGTATGCTCGGCTGTCTCAACTACTGCTCGGACTAGGACTAACGGCTCTTCAGATACCCTGCTTGTAGACACAGCGAGGTGCGGTGTCTCATCATATTCTCTTTTCGTCATGTTCATTGCTTTACAGTGCAAACACTTGGATCGGAGCGAATCAACGGTATCAACCGTCGCCCTCTAGTCAGGATACGGGTGAAACAGTGGTATGCCGAACGTCTTCATTTCAAACGAGTCACCAAACTTTCTTCGTAGAAGGTTTCGTACGGTTCAGGGTCGTTCTCAGGTTGAGAAGTATTCATCTGACACAATTGTATCTGATGCTGATATCACGAAGGTGAAGAGTTCATGGACACTGTCAGATTCGGCTCCTTGGTAATTGAGGGGCAGTCATTCGGTGTTGCAAGCACTGTGAGTAGGTACATGGGTCATATAATCATGATTAATCTGCTCATGCCTTTAGTCTTCCGGGTTTACCGGTCTTGATGGCGTCTTGGGGTACGTATATTCAGCATCGTCTGACAAATGGAATTACTGACATTTTGATAAGAATTGGTCCAGTCGACCTGAGTCAAGGTATGTTGGTCATGCTTTTCGCGAAAAATAGTGCAGTTTCTGATCCCTTCCCCAGGAACCACCTCCGGCGGTGGCACAGTCCCTACAGTGACGGATAATGCATTCTCTCAAGGTTCGATAGATGCACATATGATTGGCATCTCTTTTGAGCCGACGACGTCGCAATCGGATCAGAACGGAGAACTGACGTGGGGTCAGTGATTGTATTTATTCTTTGGAAGGCGAAATATCTCAATATCGACAGGTGCCACTGACGCTTCGAAATTCACTGGAGATCTGACTTATGTGTGAGCTTGGCTTGCACTTATTAGGAGCTATTGTTATAACACCTCCTAGGCCCATTACGTCCACTTCTCCAGCTAGTACTTATTGGGGAATTGATCAATCCATTACGTATGGTTCCAGCGGGACGCCAATCTTGAGTACCGCCGCCGGCATCGTCGACACTGGTATGTCCAAGACCATCGTTGAACTTTAACCTGCACGTTAACACATGATTCCCAGCCACGACTATGATTCTCATTGCGTCAGATGCATTTACGAAGTACCAACAGGCGACAGGTGCCACAAAGGACTCGACTACTGGCATGCTGACATTAACTAGTGATCAGTTCTCTAATCTAGAGTCCTTGTTCTTCCACATCGGTGGTGTATGTTCTTATTCTCTCCCGCCTTAATTTTATCACATTACTGACATTAACGGACAGACAACCTTTGAGCTGACTTCCAATGCGCAGATATGGCCCCGTGCCCTGAACACTGCAATTGGCGGTACTGCAGGCAATATCTATCTGATTGTTGGAGACAACGGCTCAAAGAGCGGCGCGGGGCTTGATTTCGTAAACGGTTATACCTTCCTAGAGAGGTTTTATACCGTCTATGATACCGGTAACCAACGAGTCGGTTTTGCAACAACTCCTCATACTTTTGATACGACAAACTAGTACTGTATCGGAGAAAAACAGTTATCATCTTTATCCTATTTTCAATTTATAATACACCTAACTCGAATACATTGTGCGACAAATTCAGATTAACCTGTATAAACGGGACAGGGGGAGGCAACGACATGATCCTTGGCCCGTCGATGGCAGGTATTGAGAGTAGTTTTCCCGGCAGCACCAACTTGAACACGACCGATGGCAATTCGATTTGATGAATAACTGAAAGAGGGTCAGATATCGATGTGACTTACAAGTTTACAATGCCGGTATCGTGAACTGGGCACCTTAGGGCAAGCAGATGCACCTCTGGAGAGTGTACGAGACGTCACGCATCATTGACGACGTTTTCGGTGCTGGGCTAAACGCAGTGAGCGAACAGGTGTCAGGATTTAACCTCGCGGTCGTCTATTATTATCATCCTCATCAATTCAAATCGGTCACCAGAAATCTCACCGTTTCCGCCGTTTACACTAGCCTAATACGGACTCGGACTCGGACGCTCACCCGACTCGCCTTGCCTCGTCCCTCCAGGCTACATCTCTCTCTGTCAGCTCCTATGCACGCTTGGCATGGGGCCGCTCGGATAAGCACCGTATTCCAATCAACATGGACTAGCTCACTCGGCACAAATAGCAGCTTACTCGCTTCAACGTTGGTTGAATTTAATCCAAAAAAGCACTAGCGCATAACGCTCATCCAGCACATCATGCATCATGCCGTCAGCATAAAAAACTTATTCACGAACATGTGGCAACAATATTGCCGTAATACCCTCTAATATATTTAATGCGACGGGCACCTGCAAATGCGAACAGGCCCCTCAGAGCAATCATGTTTCCCAAGGCGTTGCTCAGCACCCTCCTTCTCGCTCTCGTCGTCGCGGCTAATCCAGTCCCTAGTCTTGTCAAGTTACCCCTTACTAGACGCTTCAATAGTGATAATGCCGCTGCATTCAACATTGTGAAACGTGACCAGGCTCGCGCCCGTTCCCTGGTCACTAGAGCTTCTGTCCCTGTTACCAATAACGCTGTCCACTACATTGCGGCTGTTGAGATTGGAAGTCCCCCTACCACTTGTATGCTCGGCTCTCAACTACTGCTCGGACTAGGACTAACCACTCTTCAGATGACCTGGTTGTTGACACGGCAAGGTGCGGTATCTCATCACATTCTCTTTTCGTCATGTTCACTGCTTTACAGCGGAAACACCTGGATCGGAGCTGATAAATCATATGTTCAGACGAGCTCTAGTCATCAAACGCCTGATAAAGTGGTATGCCGAACGTCTTCATTTCAGAGGAGTCACCAAACTTTCTTCCTAGAGCGTTTCGTACGGTTCAGGGTCGTTCTCAGGTTGAGACACATTCATTCTGACACAATTGTATCTGATGCTGATATCACGAAGGTAAGGAGTACACGGACACTGTCACACTCGGCTCTGGCCTGGTAATTGAGGGGCAGTCAATCGGTGTTGCAAGTACTGTGAGTAGCTACATTGGTTCACATAATCATAATTAATTTGTTCATGCCTTTAGTCTTCCGGGTTCACCGGTCTTGATGGCGTCTTGGGGTATATCTAGCATCGTCTGACAAATGGAATTACTGACATTTTGGTAAGAATTGGTCCGGCCGACCTCAGTAAAGGTATGTTGGTATTATTTTTCGCGAAAATAAGGCAGTTTCTGATTTGTTCTCCAGGAACCCTCTCCCCCGACAGCAGCACCACGATCCCTACAGTGACAGATAATCTATTCGCTAAAGGTTTGATAAATGCGGACATGGTTAGCATCTCTTTTGAGCCAGCGACGTCGCAATCGGATCAGAATGGAGAACTGGCATGGGGTCGGTGATTGTATTTATTCTTTAGAAGGCGAAAGATCTCAATATCGACAGGTGACACTGACTCTTCGAAATTCACTGGATCAGTGACTTATGTGTGAGCTTGGCTTGCACTCATTAGGAACTATTGTTATAACACTTTCTAGGCCCATCACGTCCGCTTCTCCAGCTAATACTTATTGGGGAATTGATCAAGCCATTACGTATGGTTCCAGCGGGACGCCAATCTTGAGTACCACCGCCGGCATCGTCGACACTGGTATGTCCAAGACCATCGTCTAACTTTAACCCGCACGTTAACACATTATTCCCAGCCACGACTATGATTCTCATTGCATCAGATGCATTTACGAAGTACCAACAAGCGACAGGTGCCACAATGGACTCGACTACTAGTATGCTGACGTTATCTAGTAGTCAGTTCGCTAATCTAGAGTCCTTGTTCTTCCACATCGGTGATGTATGTTACTATTCTCTCCTACCTTAATTTTATGACATTACTGACATTAACGTACAGACAGCCTTCGAGCTGACTGCCAATGCGCAGATATGGCCCCGTGCCCTGAACACTGCAATTGGCGGCACTGCAGGCAATATCTATCTGATTGTCGGAGATAACCGTTCAAACAGTGGCGCAGGGCTTGATTTCGTAAACGGTTATACCTTCCTAGAGAGATTTTATACCGTCTATGATACCGCTAACCACCGGGTCGGTTTTGCAACAACTCCTTTCACTACTGCTACGTCAAACTAGTGCTATAATCGGAGAAGAACAGTTATCATCTTTATCCTATTTTCAATTTATAATAAACCTGTTTTGGATACCTTGTGCGACGAGAGGCAATTCTGAGTAAACTTGGACATGATCCTTGGCCCGTCGATGGGAGATAACGTGGAATAATGGCAATGCAGGTATTGAGAGTGGCTCTCGATGGCAATTCAATCTGATGAATAACTGAAAGAGGGCCAGATATCCGGTACAATAGACATTTAGTTCTTATACGACCAAAGGGGCTTTTGACCGTCTCGTTTCCGGGCCCCACTAGCCTCTTTTTGTACATGGACTAAATTCCTTCTGAGGACAGAAACCTGCAACTACATGTGGGCTGGGGTTCGCAATGATTAACGTAACGTAAACTTACAGTTACAATTGAATTCGTAGATTGCTAGTACAAAACGGGCTTCAATGTAAGTCGTGAATACATAGTCTAATTATGCAACAGAAACTAAAATAGAACGAATTTCCCCGGAAATAAAAGAAAACGACGCCAACAAGGTTTTGTCGTTTATGGTATAATGACACCCGCGATCGGGCATTGTTCAAATTCTGCATGTCGTTTTTTCCGCCAGTTTCTTTGGGTTTGAAGGCGATCAACTGCCTGTCGCATCGCGCTGCCTTTGTACACCCACATGTTTTGTGGTTTAACTTCTCCCATACCAGCGCTTCCGGTGAATATCTTATCTCTTCCCACGCAACGCTTCTTGACGATCCTCGCACCCTCATCGACTTTAGGGGATGCGAATGCGTCCTGCATGGCAATTAACCTGTGGTGCGTCCGTTCGCTTGGTACATTCCCCAGGAAAGAATTGCTACGTGTATGAGCAACCCCTCCGGGAATAGAATTACTTTTCACCCGACCCTCCGGCTGTTTCAGCTTGAACTGCACCTGTCCCTGAGGCCTTTCATCGACACTCGCCTTCTTCTCCCAGTTTACTTCCGACAAGGGCTTGAAGTCCTTTTGTGATCTTTCCAGTACCTCTTTAACCTTTTTCCCCCATTCCTCCAGCTCGTATAGTTTGTGGACCATCATTTTAAACGTGAATGGGTACCATCTCCCCACGGTGAACTCATGCGCCAAATCAGCTGAGATCGCGTCGTCGGTAGTCAATCCCGGGTTGGCTACAGCGCTACTTCGTAGCCCAGCGGATCTACCATTTCGCGTCTCCTGTTGGGACGTGTCTTTGCTTCGTACGGTGCTGCTGTGATTTTGAATGGTCGGTAGTGTCAGGTCTGCAGGGGCAGCAGAGGTCCTGTGACTCTCTGGTGGCATGGACGCATAATCTTTGCGCGAAGCACGATTGATGAGACGTTCGAAGAATTTGGCGAATTCGGCTTTTTTGGCTTCCATTGCGCGCGGGCTTTAGAGGAAGGTATCAAGGATAAAGAACGAGCCGAGTTGGGCGTGGCATGGATGATTAAATCGTGGCAAGGGACAAAGCGTTTCGACCTGTATTTGGCAATGGCCTTTGTCTTCCGCACCTGATAAGATGATCTCATGTGGCCAAGTTTCAGTGGCCACCAGGTTCATCAGTTTCAAAATAAGCCATCATGAATATTCTGACAACACCGGCATCGGCTTGAGTTTGTGTGGTTTGATATTTCGCAATCGAAGAAATAGAGTGCTTGCCGATGATACTTAAATAAGCAATCTTTCATCACAAAGACAGCTATAAGATATTTGATTCGTGTGCGCGACGTACAGGGCTTACATTGGCAGGAGCATCGCCTGATGATTCCAGAGTAGTACAGAGACCAGATGACCGGCCTGACGATGCGACGGAATCATTGCAAAGCATGAGTGGACTTAAGAAGTTTACATTGAACAGGTAAAAGCCATAGTGGGGGTAGTACACACTTAGGCTCTTGCAAACAGAACATTCAGGTCCAGGTATTGACTAATAATCAGTCCAAACCCTAAAGAAAGCTAGTAGATCCTTTTTTATCGCCTGTCCTGGGTTATCCCAGCAACAAAAAAACGTTTATGTGGTGGTCAAGGCGATGGCAGGGACTTACATGGGGTTGCGATTCAGTGTATAAGAACGAGGCGTTATTCGGCGTCGAAACGGAAAATCAAAAATTGTGCGAATAATACTTACGTCAGTGATCCTTGCCCAATCGATGGCTGTTCTCATCGCTGAGCTCATTGAGTCAATCGTCAGCTTTCTTTCCGCGCATCAACCAAGGACGTTTACATTCCTTGCGCCTCTTATACGGATCAATTTTTCAGCATCCTACGCAGAGAATTCAGAATTTATAACAAAGAGACCCAGGCATACCTTGAAGCTAGGTGCCGCAGCATCACCTTTGCCATCAACTGTCCGAGTCTTCGTGCGCCAGACCAGGGGTCCACCACAAACTATCCAGCCGACATAGCCATTCTCCGCTTATCAGTGATAACAAACTTTCCTCTGTTCCCAACTTGCGCAAGATTGCAATACACTATCACAACATTGGCTTCAACGATATTCTCGACTTGTGGATTTCACCCCGCAGGTAACTGGGTTAGAGATACTCCAGACGTTCAGCCCCGAAATACCCGACTTTTTGAAATCAGGGTTGCGAGACAAAGGCGACGCATATAGGAGTCCCCGCCATCTTTCCAACGATCATACGGCGTCATACGGCCCTCTTAGGGAGATATGCATCCGTGTCCCCGATTCGCTTCGGCGACTCGCAAGAGATATTATCTACTGCAAACTTTCACGTTGAACGTCTCCCTTCCGTGCTTTATCTGGCCAGGGAGATATATCTGGTGCGGAATATATTTATGGCGTCATGAAAAGTTTAGGTATGATTATGCTATATTTTTCGTGTTGAATTATTATCTTGCAAATGTGAAGATGTGGGCGCGATGGTATCCTTGTTGGACTTTCGGAAAGGCGGGCGCTATTTTTGTATGCTTTGCCAACCTAGCGGTCTTTGCCCCCCTTAGCATACCGAAGTACTAATCCATGTCAGAGGAGAAGGACGCACGCGTTATAGGCTTGACTTTGCTGGTTGCTGTCAAAACAACCGCACGAGAGGAATGATGAGCTGAATGTGGGAACGACAGAAGCGCTATTCTACCTAAATGCCGTTTTCGACTATCGATTAGTATCGCAATGGCCGGTTTCCTTGCGCGTTGATCGCATCGAGAAGGTGTCTCCACTTGGTACCTCGCGAATACGGTACGGGCCATACGGCGTACGTGCAATAATAATTGTAAGTTCGAGAACTTCGACTCTGACGCGTTTAATATTGCGTTTCTAGGGTCTGATGGAGGTATACCATAAACGCTCTAGGGTGTATCCGTTGTTCTTCCATCAATGATTAATGATCTCTCGTAAATGCGCAATAGAAATGGTAATTTTTAGCTAAACTTCATGGTGATGGGCGGCGTTAACATGTGCCAAGTCCTTACTAAAAGGAGCGCCCACAACCACTTTCAGTGCACTGGGTTCTCGAACAAGAGTCATGTTTCCCGGGCCCAAAGCGCTGCTCAACGGCTTACTCCTCGCTCCATTCCTTGCGATCAATCCGGCTTCTGCTGTTGTAACGATACGTCTTAACAGACATCTCAATACCGCAAGTGCTCTGAGCATCTTGAAGTTTGATCAAGCTCGCGCCACTTTCCTCGCGACTGGAGTTTCCAGCTGGGATGAACCCGAGCCAATTGTTAATGAGGCTGAATATTACACTGCCGATGTTGGGATTGGAACTCCCCCCACCTACTGTGCGCTTTGAACTTAATTTAACTATTTCGGTTGTTTTAACGGTCCTTCAGATTCCCTTCTTGTTGACACCGGAAGGTGAGGTGTCAAGGCATCGTGGTTCTTTTGTTGTCTTCACACGACTTGCAGTTCAAACACCTGGGTCGGAGCTAACAAGACGTATGTGGAGACACTCTCCAGTGTCAAAACTAATCAAACTGTGGTAAACCAAATGTGTTCATTGCATATCAGTTGCCGATTTTTTTTAGGCTGTTAAATACGGTTCAGGAAACTTCACAGGTAGAGATATCTTCGTTCAGACGTGCTCATTGCTCAAATCGATTTCCTCAAGGTGTGGAGTACATAGATACCGTCACTCTTGGAGAAATGGTAATTCATAATCAATCCATTGGCGTTGCAACTTCAGTGGGTGGCTAGCTTGATTGTAAACTATGACCTTTACTCATGACTTCACAGGACCACGGATTCCCCGATATTGATGGCATCTTGGGGTATGTTCGTCCTTGCTAACTAATAGCATGTCTGACCTTCTTTAGAGTCGGTCCAATCGACCTAACTTTACGTACGTTTAGTTATATTTTTTCAAAATACAGCTGTTCCTGATAGCTCCCAGGATCGCTCTCTCCGGACAACACGACCACGATCCCCACTGTGACTGATAACGCATTTTCTCAAGGTCTGATACCCGCACACGAGATCGGCATCTCGTTTGAGCCGACGACCTCGGCTATGACGCGGAATGGAGAGCTGACATGGGGTCAGTAATTACATTTATTCTGGGGGTGAAAGACTTGAACATCAACAGGTGGCGTCGACCCATCGAAGTTTATTGGGTCGCTCCATTATGCGTGAGCTAACCTGTGCTTCATTGGAATAATCGTCATGACAGTGTTTAGACCTATTACAAGCACCCTTCAAGCTGGTAGATTCTGGGGAGTCAATCAAACCATTACATACGGTTCGATGACAATCATGAGCAACTCTGCAGGCATTGTTGATACCGGTACGTTCGGAAACCGTTAGACTGGAGCTGCTCAATGGAAAATTTCGTCAGGTACAACATTGGTCCTCCTTGCTACCGATGCGTATCAACGGTACGCGAATGCGACAGGGGGCACGTACAACTCAACTGTTGGCTTACTCAAGATATCTACTGATCAGTACGAGGCCTTATGTCCCCTGAACTTCGACATCAATGGTGTATGCCGCCATCTGTTTCCCTATACCTATCTTATATCGCTAACATGTGTATGCAGAAAACCTTCACTCTAACACCAAATGCGCAGATATGGCCTCGTTCTCTGAACAATCTAATCGGCGGCGACCGTAATGATATATTTCTGATTGTTCAAGATCTTGGCTCAGCGAGTAAATTATTCAGCTTCGTAAACGGTTATACCTTCCTTGAGAGGCATTATACTGTCTATGATAGCGCCAAAAGACAAGTTGGCTTTGCCAACACTCCTTTTACCGATGCTACGACGAACTAAAACTTTGAGGGGAGGGAACCATTGTATTTATTCGTACCAAGTTATCTTTCGTTTTGATGTGGTTAATTTGATTGGATACTAATAAAACACTAATGACGGCGACATACAGTCAGCCCATCATCTCGCAGCCCGCACTGCCGTTCCGTTTGCGCAGTGCTGAAAAGGGCTGAGCCGTTAGGAATGTAACTCCTGCTGGACCGGAAAATTGCAACCATCCAAAATCGGAAAGTTGATGATCCATTGGTAGGTGACATACTGGCAAAGTCGGCGAGCTGGCTTGCAAAATGGCTGTTGGGGTGAATTAGATGCATTACCTACGTGTTGTGATTCTAACTAAACGCAGCTAAGCGCACCTTTGCGCTTGACCAATGCATGACAAGCGGCTAGATGACGAGACGCAATCTTCCTTTTGTCTTGCTTTCGTGTTCCTGTTTGTAAAGGTGAATTCAAGATCACTTAGGCGGAACAATGAGCGCTTGAGCATCTAGTGGTGCAAATCACGGCTGTAATGGACGGATGAAAGAAGGTAAGTAAGTACAGCAATGTCTGCCAGGCGAAGTTCACGTTCATTGATAATGCGATCTAACTTTGATGGTCGTGGGAAGTAGGCCTGAGCTTATGCGACTCATGGACCAGGGAAAGCAATTTTACTAAACAAGGTCAACGGTCAGTGAACAAACAACAACGGTTTCCGACGTTTATATCTTAATTTTTGCATTAGCATATCCGGTATGCGATTAGCGCAATATGTACGAGT
Source organism: Amanita rubescens (assembly GCA_015039365.1). Taxonomy (NCBI): domain Eukaryota; kingdom Fungi; phylum Basidiomycota; class Agaricomycetes; order Agaricales; family Amanitaceae; genus Amanita; species Amanita rubescens. The sequence continues at coordinate 72,417 of WION01000124.1, forward strand.
AAAGCATTATATACGGACGTCTAAGTCTATCGTTAAGGGCAATTTATTCTTCGCAGCTGTCGCTCAGAAGCCAACGATGGTCAGAATTCCTCCGGACCATGGATGCAGCGGTAGTAGTAGCTTCAGCTGATGATCCTGCTGGTATCATGCTTCTAAGCCAGGATCCCTCGGATGTAGCATCGGAGTTCAAGGATCTGAGTGAACGAAACCTCTGTATGGACTCCAGAAAGAGTCTTACTCGAAGCACTCACTCATTACCTACACGCGTCTGCAGCCTCCGGCGCGCGGCCAGCAACGGGTATGACTTGTCCTGCGAAGATCCTGAGGGTTCCGTGCGGCCAACCTTTAAAGGTTTGGGTGTCATATCTTCTTCGCTCTTTTGATCATGTCGTCGTTGACGAACCGGAGAAGACACTTCAATGTCTTCGGATGAAGATGCCGGATCGGTAGAAATACCCGACTGAGTGCTTTTCAACGACTGTGAGTTCCGCGCATACGTTGGGGTGAAATATCCGCTACTCTCGTCCGGGTCGCTGTTAGGAACCAGAACTTCTTCCTCAGACCCGCTGAGTCTATGCGCTGAACGGGTTTTCAGATATTCATTCCTTCGGGTGCTTTGGATCGACTCTTGGGACGATTTCAGGAACGATGGACAGTAGTCCATGAGTTCATTGTTGCTAAGTTCATCAGGCGATATTGGGGTATCGAGAAAGGGGTTCTCTTGGCTCTTGGGGCGGAACTTCTGCTTTGGTCGTGGTCTGGGCGGCAATACTTGGGCGTCTTCTGAGGAATTTTCTTTGTCCTTCTCTTCTGTGCTTTTATTTTTCTTCTTCTTCTTCTCCCGCTCACTTCTTGTCTTGCTCTGTTTGTCCTTCGTCTGCTTCTCTATCCGTCGCGCTTCTTCCTCAGCTTCTTCTCGTATCTCCTCTTCCTCTAACTCTTTCCTCCGCTTTCTGGCTCGTTCCATGACGATGAGGTCCGCAGCTCCTAGTTGGTCGAAATCGTCGATATCACCCTTGTCGGCGTTATCATCGGGGAACATGACCACGCCATATTTTGAACTGTCGCGCAACACTTGAAGAGCCTTCGATGAACCGGAGGCGCCATGCAGATTCATGTCTTCCTGGATTAATCTTATTGCTACTTCCGGGACAAGGACGCGTTGCATAAACTGCTTGAATGTTAATGGTGCAATGAAATTCAAGTCGTACGAGTTTGGAGGTAAAAGGTCAAGTAGCGTCTCGTGGATAATTGCATATCCGAGTTCGCCGTAGCTGATATTGTGGTTTATTTGTGGTCTGAGAACATATAGGACGACGACTTACTATCCCGGCTGACCCTTGTCAAAGGTTGCGAATTGCCCTTGTACGCTTGCAACGGCCCGGGATCCTTTCTTTTGCAGCTCCAGTTGGATTTCGTCCCAGAAAACGCTGACGCCTGCACGAGCCTGAAGATCCGTAAGAAAGATTTCCAACTCGCCCCGCATATCCTTGACTCTTTTCCCCAGTTTTTTCCAATCAATACTCCTCGGCCAGCCATTAGCCTCGGCTTTTGGTAGTTCCTCACCTTCAAATTGATGCCTCTGACATATTGTAACGAAAAGAGCCGAAGGCGCCTTTCGTCCCAAAGGATTATTAGGGCGAGGATCAGGGCGCGATTTCTTCAGCGCATTTCTTATCAATTTCTTAAGGTGGGGAGTAGCCGGCTCCGGAAGCAAGGCATCACAGAATGGGCATAATAATTTGGGGTCCACAGTCAAACACGTAGAAACTGTTTATGGTAATTGAGCATAACGAAAGAAAATATGAACACGCGGGAAAACATACAGTCTTCGTCCCAATCCTGATCATCGTTATCATAATCCTTAAAACTCTCATCGGAAGAGACCCTGTTCGAGGGTCAAATATAGACAGCAGTGCAAAGCAATTTGGAACCTACACAAGAGTGCTCTTTCTTTTCTTCCGTCGTTTTTGACTTGAGAATGAGTCGCCAGAAGCTCTCTTCAGTCCTGACAGCTCAAGTGAGTTGGTCTCGCCAATGCTCGCTAGCACCTGCGTGCACATTGGGAAAGGCTGGGGTGCAGGCCGAGAGGATTTCTCATCTTCCTTGTCCGCGTCTTCGCTCTCTTCGATGGGAAGGCTTTTGGCCTCCTTGGCCTTCTTTGATTTCGAATTCTTTGGCCGGGGCTTTGGGATCCGTTTTGCTTCTCCACTACTGGGAGCATGTCGGGGCGATGTACTCCGGCTCATCCCCGTAGGAGACACTGGGAATTCTCGTGGCTTTGGAGTTGGCGACTCGCACCGGCCAACGTTTGTACGCCTCTTGGATCTGAGGTTTGACATCGAGGGACTCTTGTGAACATTGTCTCGTCTGTGAGCAGAAAGAGGTGACGGGCCGGGGAAAGCCTGAGGCGTCTGCGGTGAGGGCATATTTTCCGGCGCAGGAAAGGGGTCCTTGGGTTTCTTGACCGTCACCACCGGCTTGGAAGTAGAGACCATCGAACGGCTCTCCTTAGTTGGATCCTTATATGACCTCGTATTGGGCGTGACCTCCACCTCTTCGCTAACGTTCTTGACCTTAGCCCACGTCCCTTGACTAGTGATGCTTATCTCCGTGGGCCTTTTTGTCTTTCGTACAGTCTCCGGTTCTCCTATTTCGATCTTCCCTGTTACTCGAGACTTTGACTCGGCTTGGCTATTGACAGAAATTTCTCCCAACCCAGATCTTCTGCCAACGTCTTTGTTTAAAGGGCGCGGCTTTGGCCTATCTGAACTGATGTTCTCGGCTCGAAGGTCACCAGACGTATATACAGCACCTTGACTTCGTATATGCTCGGCGTTGACCAAATTCTGTGAGCTGCTGCGATGTAGGCCGGATGATGACCCGGTGCGGTTGTCACGATGAGCGTTCGACGCTGTTCGCGGCTGCTTGGATGGTGATAACCTGCTAGATGTAGGGCCAGCTTCGGTATTCGACTCTTTGACTCCCTTTTTCTTGAAGTTCATCTTTCTTAACACCTCGTATGTTGGTTTCGTTGTTTGATTTACATGGGACATATAGTCTTCATCCCGTGTTAGTCGAGACTTTCTGCAGACGCTAGAGCCAGCGTTCGACTTCCCGGATGCCTGCGAACCAGCGAAGGAATCAAGCTCGTCCTCGCTCGAATCGGTGATTTCATGAGCGGAATGAGTGGATGAATGTTTCACATGCTTTAGCCTATCTGTATATGCGCTTTCCACCTTCTTCTTCGCGTCATGTCGCGTGTTATTGCCCTTTCTGTCAAAACTGGAGCCGAGATCCTCGAAGGTGTTGGCCTTGGACGGTCTTTCGGGAATCCGAATCGCTTCATCCGTGTCGACAGTCATCCCTCGACTTGCCAGCTTTTGAACGAAACCTTCCATCGGCCGCGCTGATCGTTGGAATGAAGGCGACGGCCGACGGTGGCAAGAGCGCATCAAAATTAGCGGAACGCGATCACGTGGCGCGTATGGCGTGACATAGGACCACGAGCGAAGATAAATACTGTGTGGTAGTAGCAAAGCCAACTCGGTGGTTAGCGGTATCGTAGACAGTATAATTTTAAAACCTTATAACCGTTTACGAGATCAAATTCCGTTGAGCCAAAGCCTTGAACAACCAGATGATATATATCGCCAGGCTGGGCCCACATTTGATCGTTCAAGGAACGAGGCCATATCCGTGCATCAAGGGCGCCTTCCAGCGTTTGTTGGTGCAAGCTCAAGGTAGTTTTGAAGTTCTAATCTGTAATTGCGATACTTGTACATCCTTTATTTTACTTCGTTCCATACACGCCATATCTTCATAAGTGAAGCTTGAGCCACTCAACTGCAGCCTTGAAAGCTCCCTCCTTTCCCGCCTTAACTTTTGGATCACTCAAATCACCTCGAACTGCAAACCCATGAGTGCATCCTTCGAAATGCTCTCTCTTATATCCGGGAGCAAACTTTCCGTTGCCAAGGAGTTCGTCGGCCTTGGCTTGCGCTTCGAGAGGAAATTGCATATCAACAGGGCAACTGTTGATGAGGAGAGGTGCTTTAGCTACCGTGGCGTATTTCTGTTACAATATGAATGAGTTGAAGAGTCCGGAGAGGGATATGATATCATACCTCAAGATCTTCCGGGGACTTTAATAAAGATGGGTGTGAAACGATACCGACATCAATGACATGATCAAATGCCAGATCAAAGACGTATCGACCTGATACCGCGTCCTCATCAGCAACCTTTCGTGCCGTTCACAAAATGTCGAACCCACCTCCGAAACAGTACCCAGTCGCGGCAAACTTTTTAACACCCTGCTCTTTAAGCGCATTGATCACCTTGTCTACAATAGGCCGGGTCACATCTTGGCCGTGTCGAGCGACCCATCCAACAAGATCAACATTCCGCTTTTTAATGACGGTCAGAAATTGATGATCGGATAATATTGTAGATCAGCTCACGGGAGATATTAGAATATCTTCCGATATTGGGTCACCACTGTAGTAATCGAGAGATACGGTCTAGATAAATGATATGCAGTCAGTTTAGATACGGGACGCTCCAGAAGCACTAGAAAAATACCTTGTATCCATTGTTGGCAAAGTCATCGACAAGGAGCTGTCGCATAAGAACGTTGAGCACAAATGATATCAACAGGAAGAAGACACCGTACATGAGCGTTGATGTGAAGACCGAGCGCATCTGGCAGATACAGCAACACTTTGTCCTTGTCGTAATCGCCAGCAGGGGTGGCAATGTAGCAATCGACACCAGCGATCTTTTCGAATTTCCCTTTGTATTGAGGTCAGTTATCGACAGCGGCCGAGGAACAATAAAAAGGGACTCACCAGATGGCGTACCCTCGTGTCTAACACCTGTCAACGGCCATCTTAGTCTCTATTCGAAATGGTGTGTAGGGCATTGCGTATACCTTTGATACAATCCGGACACAAACTCATGCTTACAGTTTAGAGGACGACTATCTCCGCTGGCTAAATCCCGATCTTATAATCACTCCATGGGGACGCGTCATCACAACGGCAAGGATCATATCACCGGCCGCATCCGTTCATGAAAAGGCAACTGGATAAGCATCATTGACTCAAATGCGGTGATAATTGACTTACAGGGCTTACTTACCTCTATATATAGCCCGTATAGAGCGTTTGTAAAGTGGCCGATACTACTTTCTGTTCTTTCAACCCTGGGGTAGTACTGTACACGTGCCTTCTGAAACGTGTTTCGTTTACGGTCTAAAAATGAAGAAGAGAAGACCAAGAGGCGTCGATTGGGCAGAAATCTTCCGCGGTTTTCGAAGGATGTTGAAGCCGAATGAAGCTGGGCTGGCTGGCTGTCAAACTTCGAGATCCCGAGGTTCGAAACATCAGATGTATACCATCATAATCCCATGTCGTTGAGAACAGAATGGGACGTTCAATATGCTGTGAAATATACAGGGACGCCGGGGGTTGAGACGATTGAAGATAGAGTTGATTGTTCTTGCGATGGGCAAAAATCCATAGTATAAGTCAACCCATTAGACAAGTCCGCATGCTTTGACAACATCTGGGGTACTTCGAAAGTCACTTTGACCGTCGCGGTTGAAATGACGAAATTCAAAAGGGTGAAATGATCGAGCTAAAAATAAACCCTTTATGATCACACAGTCACGTGTTATGAAGACATCAAATCCCAAGTTGGTGCACAAGCCACAAGGGAACGGCATTCGGACACCAAGCTCCTTCCGCCAATCTTATTGACAGCCTCGTCTTCCTCCTAGAGCCTCGAAATAGAAGAAAAACCGGAAAACACAAAGAACGGATATGCCTCCCCAGCCTGGGATGTTCTCGTTACCCTACCCATCCAAGCCGCGTCCCGCGTATGCGGCAGATGTCGAGATTGGCATTGGGATCGGATATGGACATGCGCTTGGGCACGGACATACAGCGATTGCTGGACCTAGCTCGAGGATACAAGGTATGTGTTTGTGTGTCATTACTTTTACGCCTTTATACTGTTCTGGGCTCGTTGCTTATGACGTGTGTTGACGAGTTGTTGACAAACAGGTATTCCATTGGACGATCCAAAGAGAGACAGACGAAAGAAAGAAATATCGGGAAAGTTGGGCAAAGAGATGAGTGATAGGAGGGAAGAGTAAGTTTAGCTGTTTCTGTTTCGTGTGTTGATGGCGTTGACAATTGCTTTCCCATTTAGCGGGCGACAGTATGCAGAAACTATTACGTTATTGAATAGCGCTGCTATTCAGCTATCCTCGAAACCCGAAGATCACCCCATGTATGCTTTACGATTATTCCCGCTCACGATTGAGCGGTCGGCCACTGCAGCTCAGCTAGACATGCAAGAACGGTGTTCCATTGAAGGTGCTCAGACGGCATACGACGAGGAAAGAGAGAGAGTGGAGGAAGAGTGGAAAAAAGGCAGAGAGAGAGTACGCGAGAGGTTGCTGGAAGGCATTGAAGAGAGAAGAAGACGCGCTAGAGAAGACAAGGATGGAGAGGGCACAGTATGTTCTCTTAGTTCACTCTACACAGCTTTCGCCTCATATACTGCTCAACAGTACGCAGACGGCTCCCTTGACTCCCAATCCAGACCGCATATAACCCGAAAATTACGAAACAAACTTGGTACATCGCCACCTCCGACTCCTCTGGGAAATTCAAACGTAACATACGTGAACGGCACTGGGCTGAGCAACATCGCCATCACGACTGGCCCTTTTCTAAATCCGCATTCATTGTCTGTGGATGAGCTCCCATCCCCGTTCCCGCTACCTCTCACATCGACCAGTATACCCAATGGAGGGGGAGGAGGTGGGGGAAGTAGTGCTGGGGGTGCTGGGGGCAGACGGCGTCCAAAAGGAGGAGCGCACCAGAATCAGGCGGTGGGTGGGTTAGGGAAGAGCATATCGATGTTGACAGGCGGACGGGAGACAGAGATAGAATCCGATTTGGGCGAGATCAGACGCGGGAACAAACGGCGGCGAGCGGCAGCAGCTCAAGCCAAATCGTAGTCGTTTTATTTATTTATATATCTTGCTTCACGGAAACTACCCGATCTTATATCAGCCTGCTGACCCGGATGTTCTTCCGATGGTGAGGTATAAGTGTGAGTAGTTGAAAGGTAAACTACAAGCATGAGTTTCTGCAAGGACTGTTTCAAAGGTGTCAAACACGAAGGCACACCTGAAGGTTTCTTTCGATCCATCGTTTGCCATTGTTTGTTCGTAACCAACTCAACCTTTTACAGGCAAGATCGAAAAGATCGGCGGCGTAGACAGCTACGTTGCAATTCCAGAAGTCGACTATCCCAAAGACAAAGTTGTCCTCTTCCTCTGTGACGCTTTTGGTCTTGCTTTGGAAAACAACTTGGTAAGCATATTCGCTCCTCATCTAGGTCAAAGCTAACGATTCCATCTGTAGCTACTTTGCGACGATTTTGCAAGGAATGGGTTCAAGGTGTGTCTTTCCCTGCTGCTCCTGCGTCTACGGAATATAACGTAATCCATAGACCATTGCTCCGGATTATTTCAATGGAGATCCTGTGCCCGTTGACGCTCTGGAGGTATGTTTTTGAGTAGAATTGTTTTGCCTTTTCTTAAAACTGTCCTTGTGCAGAGCGGTACCTTCGACTACAAGCAATGGAAAGGCAGCCACCAGCCTGAGCAGACCCGTCCCACTCTAGACAAGGTGATCGACGCACTCAAAGAGCAAGGGGTGACGAGCTTTGCAGCGGTTGGTTACTGCTTCGGTGGTAAGCAATGGACGGCTTTCCTAGAATTACTAACGGCTGACGTCGATCGCAGGAAGATTTGTGTTCGACTTGGCATTCGAGAACGGTATTACTGTTGCGGCCGTCGCTCATCCTTCCATGTTGAAGGTTCCCGAAGATCTTGAGGTACGACCTGCCAACCACATACGCATTTCAACGAGATTTCTAACTCATGACAGAAATACGCTTCCGTTTCTAAAGCTCCTCTTCTGATCAATGGCTGCACTGTAGACCAACAATTCTCGCTCGAAGCGCAAGCTAAAGCCGACGAGATTTTTGGAGATGGAAAGTTTGCGCCTGGTTACAGGAGAGAATATTTTGAGGGTTGTACTCACGGCTTTGCGGTCCGTGGGGATTTGAGCGATCCAAAGGTCAAGGCGGGTAAAGAAAGTTCATTCAAGGCAACGGTTGAGTGGTTCCACAAGTACCTTTGAGTAGGTTGAGTCGTGAATGTACAATATATAATACTGGAAAGAAGATCGGATCGAGCGTCGTCTATTTATATCTCCGGAAATTCTACCCGTCCTCTTATATCTCCCTGCTTACTCAGAAGTCTTCCGATGACGAATGAGAATCGTATCAGTTGCGAACTTAAGGTATCGAGCCACGAGTAGAAATCACGCTATGAGTTTCTGCAAGGACTGTTTCAAAGGTAACAATTTCCCACATCCAGTACACATTACGCTGATCGGTAGCAGGGGTCAGACACGAAGGCACATATTCGGGTTGGTCAAAGTGATTGCCACGTCCATCCAATCAGGGCTGAGGTGACAACCTACAGGGAAGATCGAAAAGATCGGCGGCGTCGATAGCTACATTGCCACTCCTGAAGCTGACTACCCCAAGGATAAAGTCGTTCTCTACCTTTCTGACGTTTTCGGTCTCAAGCTGGAAAATAACCTGGTGAGTTCCTCGATTCTTCGATTCCGAGTTATGATCAACGACTCTACAGCTCCTCTGCGATGACTTTGCAAGGAACGGGTTCAAGGTATGACTTTGGGCCTGTTTCGTCGATCTATGAGAAATAACGAAACTCTATAGACTATTGCTCCAGACTACTTCAACGGAGATCCTGTCCCTGCGGATGCTATGAAGGTATGCTTCGAGCAGAACCGTTTTTCTCTCCTTATCCTGATGTTATATTTGCTCAGAAAGGAAATTTCGATTTCGAGCAGTGGAGGCCTAAACATGGACCTGAGCATACCCGCCCCCATCTGGACAAAGTCATCAATGCACTCAAGGAGCAGGGTGTAAAAAGCTTTGCTGCGGTCGGCTACTGCTTCGGTGGTGAGCATTGATTCAACTTCTATGAATTACTAAAGGCTGACGTGCCACATCATAGCAAGATATGTGTTTGACTTGGCATTCGAGAACGGTATTGCTGTTGCAGCCGTTGCTCATCCTTCTAGGTTAAAAGTTCCTGAAGACCTCGAGGTGCGACCTAACCAACTACACGTTTTCAATGAATTCTAAACCAAAACAGAAATATGCCTCTGTTTCCAAAGCTCCTCTTCTAATCAATAGCTGCACCGTAGACCAACAGTTCCCGCACGAATCACAAGCTAAAGCCGACGAGATTCTAGGGGATGGAAAATTCGAGCCTGGTTACAAGAGAGAATACTTCGAGGGCTGCACCCACGGCTTTGCGGTCCGTGGAGACTTGAGTGATCCAAAGGTCAAGGCCGGAAAAGAAGGTGCATTCAAAGCAACAGTCGAGTGGTTCCAGAGATACTTTTGAGTAGATGGGCCGTGGCTGAGATGGATGTTTTATGTTTATGCATGCAACGCCGCAGAGGTGACTGTTTGGGTGAATTAAACGTGTTCTTTTTCGCTGTCTTTGAAACAGCTATGATGCAACGAGCACGGCGTAACATGAGTTTGTATGCGACCTCGCCTAACTGATGCATGATCCTGCGTGAGCAGGCCTGAAATCGGAATTTACCGAGCTAAGCGCGAACTTCAACGTTGTCAACAGCCACTCAGTTTAATTTTACTTGTTCAAGTCGAACCGCCACTACAACTACACCGTCACAGTGTAAGATTTAGCTTAGTCCTTCTTTATACGTGTTCAACATTCTGAAATCAAGCTTCTCGTGCAATTATCGCTGAACGTCGAGCCATGGCATCAACGGCAGTACTCTCGCCGACGCGCCGTCCAATACCCGCAGAAATTGTACACGAGATCTTTTCGCACTTATCTTCACCTTTGCGACTTCTGGAACCACACGAGTTCCCGTGGTACCTCGGCCAAATTTGCTCCAAATGGAGAGCTATTTTTTTGTCAATGCGGGTCTACTTCTGGAATGAAATCGAGATGGAGCGTCCTGAAGATAAGGAAATCCGACCATGGATCATGCCATACTCTCCAAATGATCCTAAGCCGGAGCTGCCCCGTAATCGACGACCGGACTCCCCGCGTACTATGGCAATGTTAGCATTTTTTCTCGATGTAGCGCGCGGGGCACCGTTCTCCTTCACTTTATACGAGGAGAATTCTTACTGTAGCGATCAAGAAATTCCCTGCGTGCAACTTGTCCTTTCAAAACTCGTAGATCATTCAACGCAATGGGAAAATATATCCATGCAACTGCGACTACCAGAGTTTTTACTGCTCCGTGGCGTCAAAAACCGTCTTCCATTGTTACAAAGCTTGAAATCATTCTACCGTATCGTTACCAGATGCAAGAAGCCAACCACGATGTGACTTTACTTCCTCAAATGGGGGACATTTTCGAGGACGCGCCGCTCCTAACGCATATCGAACTTACCAATCTTGAGGACGCAGCATGGAAGTTCAACTGGGCTTCACTAACAAGCATTCACCTTCGTTCCACAACCAGTCCTCAGACCATTGTCACTGCCCTTCAACAGACCATTAATCTAGAAGCACTCAATATTGGCAGCATAATTTTTGATCCCAATTCTACACACGTGGATACTAAAATCATCAAGCTTCCATGCCTGGAATATCTGTGCATTAAAGGGGTGTTTCTCCTAACCATCCTAGAAACCCCTGCATTGAAGGAGCTGGAGATTGGGTTCGAAACTGGTGGCTCCGATGATGATGCTAGGACAACAATAGACTTCCTCCTCCGATCGAACTGCGAGCTCTCTGTGTTGTCGTTAGATCATCTCGAATTACGGGCTCATAAAGAGGTTTTGTTGCACACACCGGATCTTGAAGAATTGTCACTGTCTCACTACGAATTTCTCGTCGAAGTGGTTAAATGGCTTGCTGGATCAACCACAGACACAGCCACGAGAACTGCCGCTACAACACTTAAATTCGTTATCCCTTTACAGTTACACCCACATCAACGACCTTCACCTCCAAGCAGTGCAAGAAATGATCAGAAATCGCCATTCCACGGTTGACACCGGCATCGAACGCCTACAGGAACTGGACATAGAGACAAATGTAATGTGGGATGGGTCATCTAGTGTGTTGGAGAGTCTGGAATCATTGTGCGAGGAGGAGGACATTGACTTTGAATTCACCAGTTGGGTTTTAAAGTCCCCCAAAACGTTTGTATTTCTCCCCGGGTCGGAGTTCGGTGATTTTGAACAGGATTGAATGGAATCTCCATGCGTCCATTACCTCATTCTCAAGCTCGAATTTAGATTTTCAACGTTGAGGAACATAACAGCTCGCCATTCAGCTTGGGCGTAGCGCGTGGGACAAGGGTCTTGACGTGGATTTGTGACTACAGACCATGGGGTCATCGGTCATCGGGCATCGATGCACACACATCTCGCACACGCAGACTCATAAAGGGAGTGAGCAGGACAACGCTACACAGAAAGGTACCACCGTCAGGTTAGATGATAGCGATTATGTAACTGTCCTTGATATGGTCGTTCCAACTCGTTCGTCATCATCATGTCCTCGAAATCAGCGATGCCAATATCGTCAATAGCCTCTTCCAACCCCACGAACACCTTACATAAAGTTTTAGGGGCACCAAATGACTACAAGAACTCGTTACGCTAGCACGTTTCACTTGAGGCATATCGATAATTTCGAGACGTTTGCAAATCCAAGTGGGCGCAACTTGTTTGAATACCTTGTAACTTCCTTTGATATCCACGAAACAGGTCTTTTCATTCAACAATTACTACTAGCAATGCAGTGATTGTTTCAATAGAACAAAACACGACGCTTCATGATCACTCTTAGTCAATGGAAGAGCGAGAGTCTGTCCTGACATCCTTTGTGTGCAATCGACTTGGTTCTGCAAGTGCGTCTGAAGATGTCACATCGCGACGTGGCCAGTCTTCCTCTGGACCTTGAACGGACTGACGAGCCTTCCCCAGCATCGCCACATTAGGCTTGACAGTGCCACCGGAAAAATCTTAAACTTCTTAGAAAACGAAAATCCAAATCGAACAAAACGCAAATCGGGCTGTGGCCTGAACTGCTTCCTTCCATTTTCGTGATGTGATTGGGAACGTGAGTGCAAATAATCTGCCAAGTGTCGATCTTCTATAACGGCATTCGACAAGACTCAGGCTGCGCGGTCTGAGGATTGTGGTTCGTCCTCGATTCTGAAATCTGGTTTGTGATGATATGAACGTCATTCGTGCTCGCACTGTCGGAGTCAATTATCTCGTCATAATGGCTTGATTGCTGGTTGCTCATTGATGCAATGGGAATGGTCGCCACCCGTAGTCTTCTGCCTGCAGCGTTAGTAATACCTCGGATCTTTCGAGTCACCGCTTCAAAACCGTACCATCCTGGGTGTCAAAGCGAGGATTTTCGTCCTCATCGAGGGCCGACTCAGTGACCTCCCACTCAGTCGATGCTTCCGCTACTGTTCTAATGAGCAACGTGTCATAGTATGTCTCGACCGCTGACCATCGTCGAATGTAAGACATGACGAAGGTAAATATTCCTCTCTCGCCGGGTGTAACATTTCTCATCTGCTCTTCGCCAACGACATCGCTCTCGTCTTTCTCTTCGTGAGCGTAACCGGTCTGACGAACGGGAGTGTCAAACGAAGGCGACATACGTGGTCGTTTCGCAGAGTCTATCGTTGGTTGACCCATGTCTTGAACCATAGGTAACTCGTTCTCGTTGGTGTCGACGCGCAGCTCGCTAGGAATGTCGCGGAGTGTGTTGAGAGGGAAAGACCCCTGACATGGCCATATGGCGCGGGTAAAGCATATTGGGCGGGCCATCCTCACTTTTTGGAAGGAGATTGCCAGGACATCATGTTATCCACCACATCTTCCATACTTGGACGTCTAGCTGGCTCTCTTCTCCAACAGCGCCGAATCAATTTCCATGCGACTGCATTTAGCTCAGGTTTTGGAAATAGGGGCGGGCGCTGCCCGCTCGTGACCATCTTTATTATCTGGGGATGGCTATTATTTTTGAAGGGTATAGAATCAAAGTGTATCTGTTGAGCTCCATTCAGTATTCTCGAGATATGTGACAGCTTAATTCGATAGTTACCTCGTAATAAAGACAAGCGAAGGCATAAATATCCGTTTTGAACGTCCTTTTCATCAACTGAACGTCTCTATCAGATTCTGAAGAGATGTCATCACTGTCATAATCGCCGAAAAGCTCTGGTGCTGCAAAGTTGTACGATAGAGCCCATGACTGTGTAGCAGTAGCATCGTTATGCCGCGCTAATCCAAAATCTGCAATCTTCACGCGAAAATGACTATCGAGGAGAACATTGTCCTAGAAGACGGGAACAAGTCAATAGCATCCTCTAAACGTCGAGGCGGGAAAGACTGACTCCTCGGATATCTCCGTGGACCATGTTTTCAGAGTGAATATATCGAATGCCCTTGGCCGCTTCCAATATCTATTGGGGCCCGATTAAAGTGCATGTACATTCCGGTAAACCCTTACACGTTGTTGGACCTCGACTGAAGAAAACGTCTTTTTCTTCCGCCATGAACTCAATGTGCCATTTTCCATGTAGGGCGATACTAGGAAACGCCCTAATGGATTTTCATGTATACCCAGGAGAGCAAGTACATGCTCATGGGAGAGGGTTCGCCATATGAAGGCTTCTCTGCAGAAATCCTGCCTCACCACGTAATTAGGATCCGGTTACGAGTTGCAAATGGGTACGCACGTCTTTATGCCGCACTCTATGCAATACTTTCAAAGCAACAGGTCTTCCTTGCATCTCTCCCTTGAGAACAAACGCAAACCCGCCCCTTCCAATCTCTTGACTATCTGTCTTCATCATGACTTCTGGTAGTAAAAGGGAGCGTGGCATGGTTGGCTTCCGTTTGAGTAGTTTTAGTGCTAAGCGCCTCGCTTTGCGGTTAATCTCATTGGCTCCCTTCTCCAGAAGAAAATTATTGTCAAGTAACTGAGCCACTGTCATGAGTATCTGGGCCGATCAAACTAACGTAGTCCTTACGTAGATTATGAAGTCGAGAAATGTTTGGACGTCGCTATCCGGTAGAGAACCGAGTTTCGCGACAAGACTTGTCGTGTCTTCTACATCCAAAAGCTCGCATACAAGCCCAACAGTTGCAATGTTCGCCACTGTGCTCATCGGCGTACTTGTGTCCTGATCTAATCAGATCGAAGTAATACATGCCCTTTCAAATTCTCGTTACCTTGTTACGCAAAATAGCCAGCAGTGAAAAGAGGTAGTCATCCAGATCATGTTGAATGTCCTCCCTCGAAACGGTTTGTACAGCAATATCCCTTTTCTTCTTACACTTGAGCAAAAATTCCACATATAGATGGTCAAGTACGTACCTCCAACTCGATACTAGCCTGTAATTCTTCCAGTGACCAGGCACCAGCTGCCGCCGGGGGTGAAAATTCTTCTCGTCCGTATCGAAGGTCAGTGACATGGCGGTAACTTATGTTTGGAGATCGATGACCGATTCGACCGTCAAGGGGCGAACTAGTAAAGCTGGAAGCAGAGGTACGTCTGGACATGGGGGCGGAGCCATAAATGGAAGATTGTCTAGAAATTGGGCCATGGCTGGAAGTGGAAGAACGTCGGCTTGACGTTGATACTGGGATGGGAATGCGGCTTGGCCCTGCGGAGAAGGACTTCCACACCGAATCGGACAACTCTTTCATATTGCCCAGAGATAGACGATTCTGCGTTAGCGGCCCGGCGTTATCTGTACTTGGGGATGGAGGAACTGTAACATTCTTGCGCTGCTTAGGTGGTGTGGGAATGGTATGTGAGGTAGTGCGATAATGACTTGAAGGGGGTTGTCTGCGAGTTTGGTGCTTGGATGAAGGGGATTTTTGATGGCGATGGGATTGGGGATCTGTTGTGTCGCTCTGGGTGTTGAGAGTTGTGGGAAAGAGAGGAGCTGAGGGCGCGGAGCTGCGACTGAACTTGTCTATTAGATATCTTTGCTTCTCCATGTACCGTTCATACGCCTCGGGTGAGAAATCATACTCAGTCATCTGCAGAGAAGGTTGAAGGGAGCTCAACTCCCTTTTCGGTACATGTTATCACACAGTGATCATAGCTCTATTTTTGGCCACGTCAGTCTCTAGTGGTGTAACAATATAGCACCCTGCCTCTAGCGTCGCGTTCTTGAACGCCCCCCACTACTCCACTCCCATGCCGCCACCGCTGTCGTATTGGAGTGGCTCCGTAGATTGAAGCAAGCTCATAACTTGGTAAGTCAATGTCAGGGAAGAACCCGAGAGCGAAATAGTCGATATGCTTACATGACCCCCAAGTACTGAGTTTTAATCTGTCAGATATAGCAACTCATCAGATTCAAGTTGACACTGTAGTGAAATGTCATGAGATCATGATGATCAATAATTATCATCAGTGATCATCAGTGATCATCATTGATCACTGACTTTTGTCCAATTTCGCGGAGCAAACAGTGTACCGCAAAACGCCGAAGTCATATCATACATGTCGACTCGATTCATAATCAGATATTCAATTAAGGGACCACGGCTTCTCCTATTGGTCGTGGTCTGGTCAAAACCACAAGTCATATGTTGAGTCGATGACCCGCTTCATAATTGGATTGATTTATACTCGATTAAGGCGACCACAGCTTCTTTCGGTTCCTCGATATGGGTATCATCTTCTTCCATCGATTAAGGTCTCCCTAAACTGCTCAAGTCATGGATTGACGTAGCATTTTGATTTATATTCGATCAACTTGGCGACCAAGGCTTCCTTCACTCCCTGATTGAAAATGTCCAACTCTACGGGGAACTTGCCAACCTACCTATACAAGTTAATCCCTTCATCGCAGCCGGAGCTACTCCCTAATTCCCTCCCCGAAACTCTTCCTTTGAATCAAAAGGATATCGACGATAAATTCATTCATCTATCGACCTCGAAACAAGTTCCCGAAATTGTCAACAAACACTTTGCGAAAGAGAAAATGGTCTACATTCTGAGGATCAAATATGAGACAGTTAAGGATATTGTCAGGTGGGAACCCTCCAGAGGGAAACGTGAGTGGAGATATGAATGAACGTTTCGCGATTGAACCTCATTTTCGATCTTTTAGCCATCGGTGACATAGGAGACTCGCACATGTTTGCACATTTGGACACGGACCAATGGAAAAAGAATCTGATTGATGGGGTTTTCGTCTTCGATTTGGGATGGTTGAACTTGGATCATTAGGGAGGCGAAGTGTGGCTTTGGGGTAGATGGATGTTTGCGGGCTATGAGATCTAAATAAACGTTATGCACAGACGGAGCTTGCTGGAAAATTGTAAAACTACGAAGAATGCTCTCATAAGAAACAGGGCGCCCCCGCCCTGTCTATTCCATCGCGCGCCCGCTTCTGCTCTTGAAGCTTGACGACCAGACGTCCATCCACGGCTGGCGAGAGACGCACCCCCGTGCGGTTGAATAACCCAAGGCGCCTCTGTCAGCCAACCTTAACTTTATATTTCTTCGCATCCTGATGGTTCCAAGTTTGTTGCACTCCGGTGTATCCCTCATAATCACCAGAGCAGAATGTGCCCCAACTTGATGCATTGATGTCGCTGCTCCAGCGCAGACATGGTGTGGAGACGACAGAGAGAGAAGGGAAATGAGGACGAAAGACGCGGATGGCAATGACGAGATGTGACTTCATAGGAAAGGCGGGGTGGCCGCGAGCTCGGAGCATGCGACTTGTAAACGGGACTCGGAAATTACCGAGCTGAGCAAATTGTATTCAATATATTGGCGCTCGTTCAAGTCGAACCACCACAACTACAGTATCACAGTGTAAGATTTAGTTTAGGATTTATATGTGTCAATCTGAACTCAAGCTTCTCGTGCAGTTATCGCTGAACCATGGCATCAAAGGCGGTACCGACCCACCGCCCCATACCCGTAGAAATTATACGCGAGATCTTTTCGTACTTATCTTCACCTTTGCAACTTCTGAAACCACACGAGTTTCCGTGGTACCTCGGCCAAATTTGCTCCAAATGGAGGGCTATTTTTTTGTCAATGCAGGCCTACTTCTGGAATGAAATCGAGGTGGAGCGTCCTGAAGACAGGGAAACCCCATCACAGTGGATATACTCTATGAATGATCTTGAGCCGGAGCTGCCCCGTAATCGACGGCCGGATTCCTCACGTGCTATGGCAATATTAGCATTTTTTCTCGATGTCGCACGCGGGGCTCCGTTCTCCTTCACTTTATACGAGGAGAATTCTTACCGTAGCGATCAAGAAATTTCCTGCGTGCAACTCGTCCTTTCAAAACTCGTAGATCATTCAACACAATGGGAAAATATATCCATGCAACTGCGACTACCAGAGTTTTTACTGCTCCGTGGCGTCAAAAACCGTCTCCCATTGTTACAAAGCTTGAAGATCATTCTACCGCATCGTTACCAGATGGAAGAAGCCAACCACGATGTGACTTTACTTCCTCAAATGGGGGACATTTTCGAGGACGCGCCGCTCCTAACTCATATCGAACTTACCAATCTTGAGGACGCAGCATGGAAGTTCAACTGGGCTTCACTAACAAGTATTCACCTTCGTTCCTCAGACAGTCCTCAGACCATCATCACTGCCCTTCATCAGACAGTTAATCTGGAGGCACTCAATATTGGCAGCACCATTTTTGATCCCGACCCTGCACATATGAATGCTAAAACCATTAAGCTTCCATGCCTAGAATATCTGTGCATTGAAGGGGCGTTTCTCCTAACCATCCTAGAAACCCCTGCATTGAAGGAGCTGGAGATTGAGTTCGATGAAAGCGATTCTAATAATGCTAGGAAAACAATAGACTTCCTCCTCCGATCAAACTGCGAGCTCTCTGTGCTGTCATTACAGGATCTCGAATTACGGGCTCATAAAGAGGTTTTGTTGCACACACCGGATCTTGAGGAATTGTCACTGAATCACGACGAATTTCTCGTCGAAGTGGTTGAATGGCTTGCTGGATCAACCACAGACGCAGCTCAGCCACGAGGACTGCCTCTACAAAGCTTAAATTCATTATCCCTTTACAGCTGCTCGGACATCAACAACAGTCATCTCCAAGCAGTGCAAGAAATGATCAAAAGTCGCCATTCCATGGTTGACACCGGCATCGAACACCTACAGGAACTGGTCATAGAGACGGATGGAGCGTGGATTGGGTCATCTAGTGTGTTGAAGAGTCTGGCATCATTGTGCAAGGAGGAGGAGATTGACTTTGAATTCTTCAGCCACTTCGGCTGGGAAGCGACTCCGTCCGAGTCGGAGTTGAGCGATTTTGAACAGGATTGAAATATCCATACGTCCATTACCTCACTCTCAAGCTCGAAGTTAGATTTCCAACGCTGAGGAACATAACCATAACAGCCCGGCGGGCGTAGTACTGTGTAAGACAAGTTGACGACTACGAACGCAATGCCGCCGTTAGCAAAACGTTAGTTAAGTGATTACGTAACCGTGAGCACTTGAGGTCGTTCCGTGACGGTTTCGTCATCACGCAAAAGTTTGCCATGCAATCTCTATTTCTCCGGTCAGCAACTCGAACTACTTTCTCCGCCCGTTGTAGACTAGGCTCTCTCCGCTTCATAACGCAGGAAGCTCGTGCCAAATTGATGGCGCGGTCAAGGCCAAACCACTCGTGCTCTTCATGAAGGGCACACCGGAACTACCAGTGTGGTTTCTCGCGCGCGGTTGTCCAGATATTGGATTTGCACGGTGTTGCCCCGGAAAAGATGCAGTCGTATGATGTTCTTGTAGATCCAGAGCTGAGGAGTTCTATCAAGGAGTATTCGTACGTGTTTCTTGTTCAGGACTTTAAAGCGGCATAATGATTAAGTGTCTTCCATATCATCATTCTTTCCACAACATCTTTCGTCTTTTCCTTCACACAGCAGTCCTGAGTCGGAATATCTGTCCTCCATTCCTCTCTCAAACGCTCTTTCTCATTCTCTGCCTGAGGCAGAGGACATCCAACCAAACCAATTGAGTCTTCCCTGATGTGAGATGGAGCAGCTCAGTACGGATGCGCTCGAAAGTCGTCTTGGCAGGAAGGGGCACCGGCCACTCATAACTGTTGATTGGCGTCTCGACGGCCCGTCGCTTGTCGCCGTCCAGCCAAGGATGGGACACTGCGAAGAACGGGGGTCAGACATGCTGAGAATCATTGAATAAGACGCTTCTGGCATCTGCGGAGACCATCGGGACGACGCGATTGCTCCATAAATCCCAGTGCCCACATCCTGCGCGGCATCAGATTCATCGGGACCTCGCTGACATAGGCGTCCTGCCGTCCTGTGTCGTGGACAAAGCGGGCCTTTTGCATGATGTCGCGATTGGGCTACGGGACCGTCCGGACTCGCTCCCTCGATCAGCAACCGAGAGGACATCTTTTCCAACTTCGCATTCTGATCACTTTTTTGACCCACAGCCCTACTCATGCCGATTACGGGAGTTAGCAGGAGACAAGGGGGCGAAACTCTGCCCTATCGACGGACTATGATTCATGAAACTGATCTCGTTATCATGTCCTATCTTCAGTGCTGCATTACCTATCATAAATCATGATTACTATTAGATTATTGGATGTACAGCGGGCTGTGATGTACTAGTAGCACCTAAGCCTTGTCCCAATTTGACGCGACGTGACCGTACCCATGGCCCACACCCATCCAATCTGTCGCCACGGCTAGAACAGGCTGATTGTCGTCATTGGCCGTAGACAGCCATTGGCATCCCACGAACTGCCGCTTTGGTGGCTATTAGTTTCTTTCCCGAGTTTATTTATAAACGCGTGTTGCTCTTCTAAGTTGTCATTCTTCGTCCGATGCGCGCGATAGCCCAGTTACAAATAAAAGGCGCCCACCTCAGTTGGACGACAAGTAAACCATGACATCGTGCAGACGTAACGCAACCGACTAACAGTAATTCATAATTGACCTCAATGTGTCAGCTGATTATGCATAATAGAACTTGTACAGAATTACTAGACCAAATACATTCACTTGACGCGCTTTACCAGCAATGGCATGCCATCAGCAGGCACTATCAAAAGTTTCTGTTAACCACCACAAAGTTGGGCTCTAACGACGCATACTCATTGTAAATCCAGTTCCCGAATGGATAGTTTGGCCTTCATACGCTGGTTCGAAAGAGAAATTGGCGATCAAGGGCCTATCAGTCATCAGTACCACGTTTGCGCAACACTACCAGACCACTTACGTGATGACGGCTTTCATTTCCATGATTGCCATCGTCCTCCCGATGCACGCATGAGGGCCGGCAGCAAAAGTTAGCAGTGAATAGTTAGGATTATATTCTTCTGGAAGATTAAGCCAACGACTCGGCTTGTATCTTGACAGGACGCAAGAGATAAATATCTCTAGTCTCTGCCATTAAAATGAAAGACATACTCTTCGGCGTCTTCTCCCCAAACACCTTTATAAGTGTTGACAACACGAATCTAAAAGTACTCAACATGGAGCTCTCTGGAGTCGATATCGAATGACGTACAGGAATTATAATCAGCGTTCCTTTTGGCACTAATATATCACCTATGTAACCGGTTCTATTGGCAATGCGATGGGCTAACGGTATAGGTGGCAACACCCTTAAACTTTCCATGCTGTTTGGATGATTGTCAATTCACGGCCAGCAGCAGGCATCAAATACGCACATTACGCAATCGAGCCATTGTAGCTCTTTGAGTGTACGATAGTCAGGATGTGGATTCTCCCTGAGCACCGGCGTAACTTCTTCGCGAAGCTTGCTTTGAGCCTCTTGATTATTAGCAAGTAGCCACAATGTCTTTTCAAACATATCAAAATCCGATATTTAATACATATAGCCGGGGCTTACCCATGCCAACCCGGATGCGCTAGTCTCATAGCCCGCAGCGAGAAACGTAAGCTGATTTTTATCCATCAACTTTATCGATACCATTGATGTCCGGCAACACTCACTACTTGGTCTAATACGGCTTTATCGCTCATGGTATAAGCCATCTTGTCTTCTTCTAGCTCAGCTTTCCTCGCGCGAATCAGGATGCTCATAATATCGCGTTTGGCTTCGGTATCCGAGGCAGTGATGCTATCATCCATCTTCTCCCGAAGCATCTCCGTAGAAGCCTTCCTCATCGTGTAAATTGACTGAACCAAAGTACTTAGATGGGCTGCGATTGTCGAGGACAATTCATTGCTTGAAAGCTCACGGTTCGCTTACCGGTGAACGGTATGTTATCAAACCAATGGCAATATTTATGCATCCAAGAACTTGTCAGTACTTCTCGGAAACCTGGAATGGAAGCCGCCAGTGCGAATTTCTCCATATTCCGTACTATATACAGCTGTAATAATGATGACCTCCGAGTATCAGATTTGGATAAACGTACCGTCTTGAAGGTTGGCGCCTTTTTCAAAGGCCACTGCGAGTTCATTTTCAGGATTGTGCAGCGAATCGACCTTGTAACCAAAGGCGGTGTCGCATATGATATCCAAAGCAACCTTACCCACTAAAATGATATGTAGTCCGTTATAAAACAAAAAGAGTAAATCGGATATGTACTCCATTCATAGGCATGCATTACTTTCCCCTTCTGTGGCGCTGCTTGGGAATCAATTTCATCGTTTATTATCTTGACGAGCCTAGCAATCAAGCTAATCAGTAAAGTATCTACTGGATACAGTTCGCGGAACGGACTTATCAACCGGGTTGTAATACATATGCATTTCTGTCAAATTATTTTGTTCACTATTCATCGATGAGGCAGTGATCACACATACGGGCCATCAGATTAGGCATTGAGAATGCGGGATTCATTGCTTTCCTCATCAATCGATGTTCATGGCCCGTGACCGCAAGTAGACCATCTCCAGCTATTATTCTAAGAATCTGTCTCACGAATGCGGGCTTCGCGAAGCGCTCAGAAAAACACGTTTTCAAAGAAAATCTAATAATACGCACTCGAGGATAATCAAACCAACCCGTGGATAGAATCTGGCGCAAAGGCTCGGCTTGTAGGAAGAACAAGCACTCTGAACCGAAAGGGCCGAAGAATCGAACAACAGGGCCTAACTGCTTCGCCCATTCGCTCTGTGAAAGGCAAGCTTTGTTATTGTATATGAGATGTGAGTGACCCATGATTAATTTAGTGCCAGGTGCTGTCGGAACGTGGCGCAGCGGCGAGAGATACCGTGGCCACAGTACAAGTCGGTAGAGAAAACGATACGCGACATAACCTTGAATTAGTAAGAGCAGAGACAAATAGCTTCACATCTGGCTGATAATACAATCACATTTGACGACTTACCAGTAATCAGAAGCCAAATGTAAGAGGGTTGTAGAATGTCGCTCAACAGAGCAGTTACTTGAGGTGCCATATTTTGCTACCTTTCGGCACCCAGCCAGCCAATATAAAGCAGAGCAGAGCCAAAAGTTTACCAAAACCGAGCCGTAGCACGCACAGCCAACCTGCACAGCCAGCCTGTAATTCACAGCAAATTCACACTTTCTACGCATCGTGACCGGCAACCCCCGTCAGTCGTGGGAGCCCTTGGAGCGAAGCGAGAGACCGTTCACTCAATAGCCCAAACAGCATTGCTCTGATGCCTTGATCACACCCGATTTACAATCTTTTGTGTAGAAATCAGATGGTGACATGGTACGGCCGTATCCAAAGAAGAAGAAAAACATAATATTAAGTACGAACCAAGCCCTAGACATTCAAATTCGCGCCAGATTAAGATGTTGCACGCAAACGTACATCCTGCCATATCTTTTCCGTTTTGTCCCGCAAACCGTTGAATACCTCTTCCTCGCCCATCCCCAGCCCGGGCACCCGGGCCACCGTCTTGCTATGATCTTTGATCATTTTCCGTATCCGGGCCTGCAGATTTCTGTGAGTATGCATATCATGTCTGACTCCGAGCTGTCATATTTTTATTTAGAATACGGTCACATATCGAAAACCTGAATCGAGCTACCTTTGACCTGACAGTAGCATGGATACCTACTTCGGATAGCTCATCCTTGGATTCGTCTAATTTTCCTATAATAACATCCATGGCATTCTTTACAAGTGCCGGCTTCAGATTCTTGCCCCCGAACGATTCTATTGCAAGTGGTTCCCGGAGAATGTCGACCAGATCTTCAGAAACGTGCTCAACGAACTCTCGGGGAATATTTTTCATGGCTTCAATCGGAAACCGTTCCAAGAGCGCAGTCGGCGTCCTTTCAAGCGTCGCTCGTGGCATATTCCTGAACATAGTTGCCGGTATATTTGCCAGCATCTCATCGGGAAGTTTTGATAGAAACTTTGTAGAACATCTGGCCATCAGTTTGGGCGGTAGAGTCCCCATTGCGTTGCCTGGTATAGACTTGAACATAAAAGCTGGTGTTAACTCTAACAGAAACATAGGCCAATTGTCAAGGATAACGTTGGGGGTGATGCGGACCACAAGTCCGAGAAGACTTGCCCGTTCCCACAATTGCCGGATAGAGCTTTTGGGTCTGGTCTCCGGAACGGGTGCGGCACTTTCGACCGTTTCCGAGACTTCCAAGATTTCTGTCGTCGACGATTCTTCGGTCATTATTTCCTGGCGCAGAGCTCTATATTCTGGCTTCGTCGATTCTTCGGACATTATTTCCTGGCGCAGAGCGCTATATTCTGGGGGCACCTCTTCTTCAGGAAGATGCACTATCAGCCGCAGAGCCAGTAATCTGTCCTTATGATCTGGCTCGTTTAACACGCCGCGCAGTCGCCGGTGTCCTATCTCGCGAACTCTGTCGGGTATCTGCTGAAACTTTCCCGGAGGTCGTAACATTATGTGATTCGGTAGCCGTTCAAAGAATTCAAGAGAGCCCTTTTCAAAGTACTCGTAGGGTGATACAGTTGATATATCAGCCGAGAGTTTGGCCAAAAAATCATCAGGAAGTTTATCGAGCAGAGTTGCAGGTACCCGCTCCAGAAGTTGAGAGGGCAAATTTGCAATCAGCCGACCTGGCAGCCTGTTGATCAAAGGAAGTGGAAGAATGTCCTCAATTTCCTTCGTCGCATAATTCGGCAACTCCTTCTCCAGCTCGGGTTGGATTTTGCCTTTCACGATGCTTTGCGCTGCTTGGTCATATGCGAGGGAATTTGTTGACAGATTGCGTTCGAGGCCCGGGTACCACAGAGTCTGCTGAACAGAACGAATGACCCATTCGTATACCGCGGTCTTCAATGAATCAACCATGAGCGTCTTCGTCTTCGTCTTCGTCTCTACTACCTCGCGAACAGCCTTCTTCGTCTTCTCCTCTAGCCCCGTCCACAGTTCTGGATATTCCAGACGCGCTTTGGCCTCCGCTTCGACCAGCGGCCATAGGTCGACTTGGAGGACAGAGGATACTGCATCTCTAATTGCTGCATCTAGATTCGCCCAAGTCTCGCCGAACACGTGCTTTGATATTGCTAGTTCGGTGATCGCGTCCCATCGAAGGGCATCCCGCGGCTGCCTGGGGAATTGGCTGATATGATGTCGGACAATAAGAGTTACGATGGTCCGCGCCAGGAAATAGCAATTGAATTTTTGTAACGTGTAGTACTTGGATTCTGGGTCCAGCTGAATGGCAGCGCACGTAGCGATGATAACATATAAATCCGGCTTTTTGTCGCTGAATTCCAGAACGATCCTAGCACTTGTAGTCATTGCGTATTGATTGTCATTGACGGGTGAGACACTGTCCTCTGCTTCACAACCACTCGGAGAAATTGCTTCGGTATGTACGCCGGCCACTGGTCGCCTGTCGAAGCGGTAAATACGCCCATCTCCTAGGCGAACCACGATGAATTCATGTCGAAATCTGTCTTTCTCTTTTCGCAGTTCGACCCTGTCGACCGCGGGATTTGGCAGTTTCCGATACCAGTCGAAAATTTCCCCTTTCCCCCACTCATCAACCAATATCCGTGTAGGTGTATCTCGACCTGGTGAACTGGAGCTGATGTATTTCCGAGAGAGTTCCGATGGAGTGACGATCAATGGTCGGAAGATGGCTGGGAGAATAGGCAATGCTGCCATTCCGAGGCCGAAGGACTTGTTTGTACACGAAAATGTCCAGTCAACGCTACTTTAAATAAGAGCCCGGCGATCCCGTGCCGGGAGGCGGAAGTAAGCGTGGCGGCAACATGGGGTTATAGATATGAAGATTTGCCGGTGCTGATCGAGATCGCCTATTGTATAGCCCTCAATGGTGATATTTAGGCAAGTGGCATAGAAGATGAGCAAGAAATGGGACGGGGCGAGAAAGGGGGCGGGGCGAGAGCCAGGAGAGAGGGTGAGGAGTAAGTGACTGGCCGAGGGCAAGGAACAGCTGGGTGAGAGGCACTTGAGGCGACGGTTGGGCAAGAGAGGCGAGACAGAAAGGCGACTGCAGCGTGAGGCAAGACGGTGGACGAGAGGTGGCTTGGTGGCAGCGCTGCTCCAATTCGCTAGGCTAAGCTCGGAGCGGGCTTAGAGCTGCTTAGAGCCCACTACAACCTCGGAAGCTGAGATATCCGTGGGCCTCATTTCGGTTTCAACTTTCAGAGCCTGGCCTGGTCTGGAAGGGAATGTCTGGGTGCCAAGTGATCATGGATGCCAGGCCATGAATTGGCCACGAGGTCGGCTCAGGGCTGGCGCGTGTTCACGATCGTTGTGTCTCTTTCCTAGTATCCTACATCCGAACCTACCTACATCCGAACCTCCCCGAAGTGTTTCCATAGCCTGACCTCGAGTCACCATGGCGGTAATGTAACGTTCCCGTAAGAATTCCAGAACGAATGTGATCTGATCTGGCTCAAGCACTACTACTGTCAGTATATCAAGTGATCATGCACATGGCCTCATGTTGAATGACAGAATGAATTGACACGTGGGCACCACGCTCCGTGTTCACGATCATAACTTCTCCTCCATAACTTCTCCTCTGTTCCCGTAACTGAATTGGATCCTAGAATGAACGTCCTGCATCATGAAGGCAGCCAGCCTTCACTATGCGATGCTGATAAGGTTCAGGTTTAACCTTAAGTTCTAGTTTCGCAAAGCTGATACCCTGCTTATACGCTAAGGTTAGACACGAGGACAACTTATTATAGTGACTCCATAGGGGTACCTACTACGGTCTTGCGCAATAAGTGGAACTACAATGTGCATAGGAACTGAAATATCTTCGATTCAGGATCACGACAATAGTTGATGGTCACAATATGGGCGATACACTCTGCAGAGCTTCTCGTGACTCGTGAATGATCGAAGTGTAAAGGCTATCATACATCACCCCTCGTGGCATCGGTGGCTGAATCGCATTCCTAGTAGAGCGATATATGATTGTTAATCCTCGGGGTAGCCTCGAGTGATTTTCAAGTTTATCTTTGTGCGGCATCACACTCGCAATGACAAAGGCTATGTACAAGCTATGCGAGACGTACGATTCTCATGACCCCGGACGCATGTCGTGAAAGATGACGTAGGAATGACTACGGGGTGGTATAAAGTACATTGAAATGGCGAGTTAAACTCCCCAATCTTCTGTGATCTTCAGCACCTCTACCTCGAGATCAACAACTAAACCATGGCCATTGACCAATTGAAAGAGCATTTGAAGGAGGTCGCCGAAAGCATGAATCAGCTCAAGTCTTCCGTAGCGGGGAAAATCACCTATTCGGGTGCGGTGGTAGGTCCTACTGGCCAATAATTTGCCGAATTAAATCAATCCTATTCATTAGGCCATCGAGAAAGCCGTCTGGAAGATCGACGGCAAGCTCAAGGCGTGCGGGAAAGACATCGAGGCAAGTGATCTCTTAACAGACCAATCCGAAATCCTGACATCCGCGTGTCTTCTTCGCACCGCATTCTAGGATGTCAAGTGTGTTTCTGGAATTGAGGCAGGAGAGGTTCTTGCCATGATCGAAGAGATGGTACCAGTCATCGAGGCGGCACTGAGCCTAGTCGGTGATAAGAAGAAAGACTTCCTGAGCTTGCCTCCAGGCATCTGGCTCGATATAGTTAACCCAGCCCGCATACTCATCAAGTTCCAAATGGGCAAATTGCACAAGCGTGCATTGAAGTTAGCGGATTCTATGATTGGTTTGTCACCGGTGTGTAGCCCATCCTCAGTCCTGTAGATCACGCTCGCCTGGAACTGATTTCGGCAATATAGGACCCCGCAGTCGAGAAGACGGCAAAGGGAACCAGGAATCAAGTAGACAACAAATTCCAAGAGGTGATTAAGATATATTCTTGACCCTAATCCACATTCCGCGGGTCGCACACCTATTTCGTTGTTCCTCGTTCGAGCTTCGTTCCAATGTAGTTTACACCACCAATTTAGAGTACGATTCATAGTCCTGGTTGCTGCTAAGAAATGTTCAGAGAATGATGCCTTTGTGGTCGCTAAACAAGTACCGGATTGATGTTGGCCTGATGCTGAATATGGCGCGGATTTGCGCGACGCAATAAGCTACTTGCAGTTATACTTCAGAGATACGTTGTGTCATCAATTTCCATGCCCCGTCACTCAAAGATGGATTGAAGCGGACGCTCCCCTCGACAGACAAGCTTAATGATTCAAACCAGCAAATGGCACAACATCATAGTGGATCTGTGCATCTCAAGCGTTACTAAATTCACTAGGACATTTTTACTATTACATCGTAATAAAGACAACCGAACGCATAGATATCTTACTGTTGCCCTCTTGCCACCGATTGGACATCACCTTCGGTGTCCCAATCACCGAATAACTCGGGCGCGATAAAATTCTGATGAAGCGCATGCGACTTCGTAACCGTAACTCTAGATGTCGAATTAGTCCAAAGTCGGCGATCTGCACGTGGAAGAGGGCATCATTGTCCTGGTAACAGGGTGAGCATTCTAACGTGTTGTGTTTCATGAAGAATCACTACCCCTCGAAGACCACCTATTTTGTCGATGGATTTGGTGAAACAAGGAAGAGTGGCGATGCGCCTTGATCTTTGTAGATCCCCAACAAATTTGTGATTCAGGGATCGCCACGTCAATGCTTCTCGACAGTCTATAGCCCGAGCCATGAGATCTATGGGCAACTTACACAATAATTATGAGAAGCATTTTTATGCAGCCACGAGTGCTCCTCCTAATTCACCCTTGAAAACATGCCCAAACCCTCCATGACTAAATAAAGACCTCGGTATGACAGGCATCGTTGATGCGACCTTCAACAGCCTTTAAATCTTCGGAGCACGAAATCTAGCAGATTCCCGGCGTCTGAAGCATCGTTTATATGTGGAGCAATTTTGACTTAGTCCTCTTGGGATAATAGTTCGCGCGTAGTATTGATGGTACCCGCATTCGATACACTGGTGGACTGAGCTCCGACATAAGTAGAGCCTTTTAAAGACATACGCTCTTCACGTAGCAACGAAAGATACTGAGTACGGCTTTTCGGATTAAGAGACCGTAATCGCATCGCGCGTGATTCAGCGTTTCCCACGGAAAGCGCCACGTCCAACAGTGCAGCCCTCAGCTCATAAGGCCGTCCAGTACCTAATGAACGTGTTAAGTTAGTCATTAGGTCTACCTACGGAACAAAAATTACATTCGAGTGGAATACAAACGCTTCGTCAGGCACGGGTTCTTGTAAAACCCACAGCCATAGGTTGCGGGAATCACTTTTCTGTCTGCCACGTGGGAGGATGGATGACGTTCATATCGCAAGTCGGGCATCATAACTGGCACAGAGATGCTGTTGCCGATCAAGCGCATGGCTTCCTCACTCTATCCACGTGAATGTCAGACGGGCAAGCTCTATATCTATGCTTTTTCACTCTCTCCCGCTATTTCCCTTTCGATTCTTCGACACAGTCTAAGTAATGCGGCGTCAGCGATTACTTGTGATTTTAGTCACTGTGTCAACATGTTTCCAATCTATGGCAGTTCAAGTTGGTCGCGCTTTTCAACTTTTTCGGACCTCTCCGCTAACCATGTACCTGTTCCAGAGTACAGCAAATATGTTTCAAGATGCTAGCAATACACATATAACCGATACCAATCTTCACGTAGCCGGAAGGGATATCCACTGGCACGTGCAAGAGACTACTACGAAAGGCCTAGGTGTGTATGTCTCGATATACGCACATATGGGCAATCGCTTAGATGCAAACAGCGCTGCAGGACGATCCACTTCATACATTGGCATTAGCGTCTGTGCCTCGTGCACTGTTTGACTCTCAGCACCGTGCCTCTGTTCCCCGTTGCTTGCCGGGGACGCGCCAGTCCCAGCTGGCACATATCAGAACTTGGGCGCAATTATCGACCAGCCGACCAATTTTGTGGCTCAGCGGAACCGCTGGTGTTGGAAAATCCACAATGGCACAGACAATCGCAGAGGAAAGTGCAGCGGAGGGCTTCTTAGCTGCCAGCTTTTTCTTACAGCGAGGAGATGACCTACAATCGATTGTCCCTACTATAGCACTTCACCTTGCGCAATCTAACGAGAATATGGCAATGTCAATTCGAACGACCCTTGCAAACAACCCGCGTCTTCTGACAGAGAAAGCACTTCAGGTGCAATTTAACGAGCTTGTCTGGAGACCATTACAAGCAGCGGGTCGGCCCTCTCTTCTGATAATCGATGGACTAGATGAACTTGGGCATGATAGGATGATTCGGCCCCTGCTACTTGCTATTGGCGCCGTTGCTGGAATGGCTGAATATCCGGTTCGCTTCCTTATCACGAGTCGTCCCGAGTTTCCGATCGAGACTGTTTTCCGGACTCTCCCACTGGTAAAGGCACATGAGCGACTTCATCTGGGGCCCTCTATAGAGGCGGATGACGACATTCGTCAATATCTCCGCCATAGGTTTTCGGAGATCCGCACAAAGCATTTCGATTTATTTTTTCCAGACAATTGGCCATCCGAGTATGACATCGAAGTGCTTGTGAAGAGGTCTTCAGGACATTTTATCTATCCCTCGATTATGCTGAATTTCGTTGACTACGATGATGAACATCCAAAAAAATCCCTGGATTATATTTTAGGCCGCGGTTCAATCCATTCTGGTCGTCAATCCCCATATGCTCACTTGGATGATTTGTTTCTTTCGATTCTCCGCCGTCTCGGTCCGGATGGACATCGACGTCCCATTCTAATTCACCTCTTAGCGATCTTATCGTGGAAGGGCGCTGAGTTGAATATGTGTGATGCAGCGGAGTTGTTAGATGTTGCATTAGAAGAGGTTCAAGTAACACTGCGCGGTCTGCGCTCAGTGGCTGGTCCCTTCAATACATCCGAGCCGCACACCTTGCGATTTTTGCATTCCTCCATGGACGATTTCCTCATGGATCCTTTACGTTCCCGAGAATTCTTCATCCGGAATCCCGGGTCGATCTCTTGGTTGAACATGTTTGTCTTCAAGTTTCTCGAATTACTGAACAGCTTCATCCGGAATCCCGGGTCGATCTCTTGGTTGGACATGTTTGTCCTCAAGTTTCTCGAATTACTGAACAGCTTCATTGGGAAACACGATTATATGATCCTTCCGGAAATGTACTCGTACGTCTTCAAGTTCCTCGAATCATTGCACAGCTGATTGCTAGAAGTGATGTGGTGTTTGTGAACGGGACTGATCCGGAAGTCACAGTCGATGTTTCACGAGGCTGCACAATTACCAGATACCAAAAAATCACAATGGAGACCGTGACATCCATACACATAGGAAGGAACAGGACATTGATCTTGTCCTATTCAAATGATGATGTTATTGGTACGGATTGTGATTACTATGTTGGGTATGTTTCTTGGACGATACGTAGAGGTGTGGATCGGGCACCCTGCAAGACACTTCAAACACCAACTGGGAAAGCATGTGCCACCCAGAAATCCCCGAGTCCCATTCCGAGTCCCATTCTGAGTCCCATATATTATTTACCTACCGTCTCCAGTCCTTGATTACGCTAGCAGAAATAGTAATCATAGGTCACATCTCTGCAGATATGGAGGGAGTAGACCTTCGATGTCTTTTTTTCTTTTTTCTTCCCGAACAACATGTCTACTTTACGGACAAAGGTGAAGGTAGAAGAGGGGTACACGGACAGAGCGGCCAAAGATACAGGCTATACAGAGCATATGATGGGCTAAAAATAAAGGTAGCGAGCAGGAGGGGGTGACCCCAGTGCGCACCCAAAGGGGCGTCCTCGAAAGAGAAGGCTGTTGGGTTGTCGTCTAGGAAACCGGCGAATGCTTCAGCGCTTTCGCCCAGCCGGAGGAGCGACTGGAAAGCGGAGGTGTAGCGCGGGCCATGGCACGGTCTGTCACTCCTCTGCACCACGGTCCCACCCCCCACTGCCATTTCACCCTCAGCATCGCCAACGCTATGTCCTCGCCATATGCATCGCCCAGATCGGCTACTCCGTCCTCCTCGTCCTCGGAAACGAAGGTGCACCTCCAAATCACCAAGTCTAACAACTAACGCTCAACTCACAACAGCACACGCTAATCGGCGTCCTTGCTAATTTACCTCCTCCTACCTGCCGTGCTTTTCCCCTCCTGTCTCTTGTACGTCTTCCCGCGCCCTTTAAAACTTGACATCTTTTATACACCAGCAGTATCACCCTCCACCTAGGGTACCACCTCCCCGAATCAGGCGCCCCGCCAACACCCGACTCCGCATGGCACGCCTGGACCGGGTTCGCAGTAGTAGTCATGTCCACCAAGCTCGTCGGTGTCATCGCGTTCCTCGCTTTCATCCCCACGGCGCGATATCGTGTGGTGCGTCGTGGCTACTTGGCTTTCCGAGGCCGGAGGAATCCTTGGCTCGCTCGCTCACCTCTCCAGTAACCTATCATCACCCTCCACAAGTTATCCGCATACTCAATACGCTCAGCTGCGGGAACGGCGGCCCTCCTCTTTCCCCCCCTTCTCCAAACACCCACTTCCACCCAGTCTGCATCAGATAATCGCGAACCGCAGCACGGGATGGCCTCTCCGACTCGTCCCAATGCGGCCCACGCCAAACGTAAATTCTCCACGAGGACGGCCAGGTTGCGGACCTCGCCGCTGAGAAGGGTATCGTTCTGTTCCTTGTGGCCAAGGCTGAATTGTGGCTGCACGATTTTCGTCCTACTCGAAAGCCGACCACTGGCACCCCGTCTTCTCTCTCTCCTCTCCCCCCGCATAATGGGTAGTCGGAAGCACGAACCAGGCTTGTGGGTTCAGGGAGATCTACCACTGGCAACTTTAGTTCTCTGCTGGGAGACAGACTCAGACTGGCGGTGGTTGCACCGGTCGTGGGTGGGGAAGCTGAGTTGCGTATTTGCCATTACATAACCTGTTGCGGGACAAGAGCGAGTGCCGCCCCACTGTCAAAGCCATTAGCTGGCAGGTCATCACTGCGGTCAAAACTATCGGCATGCAGCAGCGTGCTCTTCATCATTACTCGCTACACTTCACCGGAGCCGTCCCCGCCTTCCGCTTTCTCGCTTCTGGCCCCGCTCGACACGGCCCAACTCTGCTTTCAGACAGCGCCAACATAGGCTGGACGTGCGCCGCATTGCGGTCGTCGCAGCTGATGATCAGTAGTTAAGGCCCTCAATGTACAACATCGCCACTGATGGACAACAGCCCAATGGACTATTTGCTTCTGCTTATGGTACAGAGTTGCAGGCGCAAGCAACCAGACTAACACTCTTTTGGTTTCTGCCAATTCCTCTGCCACGACTGGGTCCGTAGGATCGGTTGGCTTTGAATCGTCCTAGTGTACGGGTATACTGGTCGTTCTAAGAGCGATTAGAACTAATTTCACTGTCACAGACACTAAGTACATTAATTGTTTTTTATAACACAGCGTAATTAACGAATAGTTTTCCTGATGCCCGTACCCTGACAGTACCCCGGGTCATACCGCCGCTACCCAGGCGGGTTGGCGGTACTTGTGCTATTGCCTAGGTGTTTCTACAAATTTACGAAGCGGATTGTCCTGTGCTGCATGCATATGAACAATTATGAATATATGTATATGATCCAACATACGCACCTGCCACCTGGGGATCTGCCGAATGTGATATCTCCTCCAGCTACATTGAAGTTGCTATTGGATATATGTACACCACTGGCGCTCTGAAACAAACTTGGTGCATTCTAGAACAGATAAAAAATTGTTAGCAGCGAGGTCGAATGGATTGAAAAGCATAATCAACCTTGGGCTCAGCCTCCACATCTTTATCGACGTATGGTGACACAAGGCCCAGAATCTGAGTCAAGAGAACGAAAGATCGGTGAAGAACTTTCATTGGTCAGACGAAGGTGAATGGGGGGGGGGGACAGGAGACATGAAACGGTAAGATATAGTGCTGGCCTGGTCTTGCTTTCATGCGGAGGGAATGAGGTAACCTCGTGCTTGATTTACAATCTGAGCATGGCACGACGGCTCGAGTCGGATATGAACATACACTGTGGTCACATCAGCGCTAGCAAACCCTGTTTCACTGCACGCCTGGGAGAGGGTGAAAAAGCATAGATATAGAGCTTTCCCGTCTGACATTCACGTGGATAAAGCCATGCGCTTGATCGGCAACAGCATCTCTACTTGCGATATGAACGTCATCCATCCTCGAATCGTGTGTAAGATCATGTGAGTGAAGGTGCCTCGTAAGACCCTCAACCTAAAGGTTGCGGGAATTAGTAAAGTCCAGTTTTTGAACCGACGAACTCATCGCACTCCGTTTCTAAACCTAATCAGTAACAACCCCTTATTTGACGAAGGAGTACGTTCAACTCTTCCGAATCCCTTTTCCGTCTGCAGCCTCCCTGATACCCACCGAAGTTGAAGAATGGTCAACGTGGGACGGATCTGGGAAACACCCTGCGGCTATACGACCCTTCTTTCCCTGGCTCCGTCGATCGCACCTCTTGCCTACAGTATCCTTTAGGACCACAGGTAAATGATCAACCGCAACTTCGACCACCGGAGTCGTCAGTGCATCCTTACTCCCTTTTTTCATCCGTTTTCCTCCCTTCGTTTTCGCCTGTTCCTTACTCCTCGACGACGCATACGGCTGCGCCTCGCTGATCTGTTAACGAAGGAGACGCGTATCGCATAAAATGCGTCGATTTATGGATTTAAGTCCGGTTTATAAGATGCTATAGCGTGAATTCCGTACCAACGCGAACCGGCGCTGATGCATAGAAGTGTCCAGAGCCTTGACACTATTCACAACACATATACTTACAAATATGCAGCATGCCACTGTGATGTGCATTCCCTTTTCAATAAATATAGTCGCGAATTTTTTGCACTGCTTGGTCAGAAAGCTCGCAGTTTGATCGGAGGAGGAAGTTTATTGTTTTTCTAGCATTATTGGAGTCACTTTCGTGGAACTCAATCTCCGGCTCCTTTAATGCGAGGGTCCATCTCTTGACCTATCATGGAAGCCATCTCAAATTGAATAAGATATACTCAACCTAGCCGAAATGGTTGAGAACAGAGCGATCAAAGTAATAAGCCAAATAGCGTAAATTAGACGCTGGAGCGTTCAGGTCAATAACTTGGCCGAGCATCGTTCTTCATCACGGAAGGAAACTTTGTTCGATTACCATCGAAGGTGACGTCCGACTCCGCTGCTCGTCAGACGATGACAGACGTGAACAGGAACTCGCGAGCTGAGCACGAACTCGGTCAATAATTAATAATCATTGGGCTCGTTCAAGTTCAAGTCGAACCATCATATGCATCACAACTACAGTGTCACAGTGTAAGGTTTAGTTTAGGCGTTCTTTATACGTGTCAATCTGAACTCAAGCTTCTCGTGCAGTTATCACTGAATCATGCCAGCATCAACGGGCCCCATACCCGTAGAAATTATACGCGAAATCCTTTCACATTTATCTTCACCTTTGCGACTTCTGGAACCACACGAGTTCCCGTGGTACCTTGGCCAAATTTGCTCCAAATGGAGAGCTATTTTTTTGTCAATGCAGGCCTACTTCTGGAATGAAATCGAGATGGAGCGTCCTGAAGACAGGGAAACCCCATTACAGTGGATATACTCTATGAATGATCCTAAGCCGGAGCTGCCCCGTAATCGACGACCGGATTCCTCACGTACTATGACGATATTAGCATTTTTTCTCGATGTCGCACGCGGGGCACCGTTCTCCTTCACCCTATACAAGGAGGATTCTTACTACAGCGACCAAGAAGTTTCCTGCGTGCAGCTCGTTCTTCCAAAACTCATGGATTATTCAATGCAATGGGAAAATGTATCAATGCGACTGCGGCTACCAGAGTTTTTACTACTCCGTAGCGTCAAAAGCCGCCTTCCATTGTTACAAAGCTTGGAGCTCGTTATACCGTATCGTCACGAAATGGAAGAAGACAACCACGAGGTCACTTTACTTCCTCAAATGGGGGACATTTTCGAGGACGCGCCCCTTCTACAGCATATCGAACTTCTTTGTCTTGAGGACGCAGCATGGAAGTTCAACTGGGCTTCACTGACAAGTCTTCACCTTCGTTACTCAGACAGTCCTCAGACCATCATCACTACCCTTCAACAGACCATTAATCTGGAGGCACTCGATATTGAGAGCACAAATTTTGATCCCGACCCTACACACGTGAATGCTAAAACCATTAAGCTTCCATACCTGGAATATCTGTCCATTGAAGGGGTGTTTCTCCTAACCATCCTAGAAACCCCTGCATTAAAGGAGCTGGAGATTGCGTTCGACGCCGGTGGCTCCAATGATGCTAGGACAGCAATAAACTTCTTCCTCCGATCGAACTGCGAGCTCTCTGTGCTGTCATTAGAGAATCTCGAATTATGGGCTCATAAACAGGTTTTGTTGCACACGCCGGATCTTGAGGAATTGACACTGAGTCATGACGAATTTCTCGTTGAAGTGGTTAAGTGGCTTGCTGGATCAACCACAGACGCAGCCCAGGCACGAGAACTGCCTTTACAAAGCTTAAATTCATTATCCCTTTGCAGTTACTCGAACATCAACAACAGTCACCTCCAAGCAGTGCAAGAAATGATCAAAAGTCGCCATTCCACGGTTGACGCCAGCATCAAACGC
The DNA here is from genome assembly GCA_015039365.1 of Amanita rubescens. Lineage (NCBI taxonomy): Eukaryota > Fungi > Basidiomycota > Agaricomycetes > Agaricales > Amanitaceae > Amanita > Amanita rubescens. Next base: position 108,687 of record WION01000124.1, read on the forward strand.
CTACAGGAACTGGACATAGAGACGGATGGAGCGTGGGTTGGGTCATCTAGAGTGTTGGAGAGTCTGGAATCATTGTGTGAGGAGGAGGAGATTGACTTTGAATTCTTCAGCCGCTGGGGCTGGGATCCAGTGCTCCACAAAGCGCATGTATTTCTGCCAGATTGAATGGGATCTCTATGCACCCATTACCTCATTCTCAAGCTCGAATTTAAAAAGTTTCCAACGCTGAGGAACGTATATATAGTAACAGCCTGCCACTCAGCTTGGGCGTCGCGCCGCCGCGCCTCGTCGTCGTCGTCGTCGCCACGAGGTCCTGTCTAGCGCGTTGACGTGGATTGTGACCACAAACCATGGGATTGGTGGTCGGGGATCAATGCGCACACATCTGCATACCCCAAACTTCATTCAAAACAAATGGGTACTTATGGTGATGACAATGCTACTACGGCACAGTAGTAAAGGGTGTGAGCGGCAAAATGGGGTCAGGACTCAGGGCCGAGAGGCGCAGTACGCACGTGAGGTAACGTTGAGTTGGATAGAGCGTGCATCAGTCGAGCTGTCAGAGCAGAAAAGGCCGTATTTGATCCAGCAAGCCATTTAACCACTTTGACGAGTGAACCAGTGACAATTTCCTCAAGATCCGGTGAAGCTCTTCATGATGCATGAGCCCGCAATTCGAGATGCTTTAATGATAGCACAGAGAGCTCGCAGTTCGATCAGAGGAGGAAGTCTATCGTTTTCCCCAGCTGCTGCTGCTTAGGAGCTTGGTGAAGTGTTTGATAACAGAGCGATCAAAGTAATAAGCCAAATCATAGCGTAGATTAGACGCTGGAGGTTCAGGTCAATAACTTGGCAGAGCATTGTTCTTCACTATGGAAGGAAACTTTGTTCGATTGTCATCATCGTCAACGAGCAGCAGGAACTCGGAATTTACCGAGCTGAGCACGAACTCAGTCAATTGTATTGAATGGGCTCATTCAAGTTATGAAGTCGAACCATCGCAACTACAGCGGCGCAGTGTAAGATTTCGCTTAGTTTATACGTGTCCAACAATCTGAACTCAAGCTTCTCGTGCAGTTATCGCTGAGCCATGGCATCAACGGGCCCCATACCCGCAGATATTATACGCGAGATCTTTTTGCACTTATCTTCACCTTTGCGACTTCTGGAACCACACGAATTCCCGTGGTACCTTGGCCAAATTTGCTCCAAATGGAGAGCTATATTTTTTTCAATGCAGGCCTATTTCTGGAATGAAATCGAGATGGAGCGTCCTGAGGATAAGGAAACCCGACCATGGATCAGGTCATACTCTCCGAATGATCCTAAGCCGGAGCTTCCCCGTACTCTACGACCGGACTCCGCGCGTACCATGGCGATATTAGCATTTTTTCTCGATGTCGCACACGGGGCTCCGTTCTCCTTCACCTTATACGAGAAGAAATCTTACTACAGCGATCAAGAAGTCTCCTGCGTCGAGCTCGTTCTTTCGAAACTCATAGATCATTCAACGCAATGGGAAAATGTATCAATGCAACTGCGGCTACCAGAGTTTTTACTACTCCGTAGCGTCAAAAGTCGTCTTCCATTGTTACAACGCTTGGAGCTCATTCTACCGTATCGTCACGAGATGGAAAGAGCCAACCACGATGTCACTTTACTTCCTCAAATGGGGGACATTTTCGAGGACGCGCCCCTTCTAACAGATATCCAACTTCTCCATCTTGAGGACGCGGCATGGAAGTTCAACTGGGCTTCACTAACAAGTATTCACCTTCGTTCCTCAGACAGTCCTCAGACCATCATCGCTACCCTTCAACAGACAGTTAATCTGGAGGCACTCAATATTGGCAGCACCATTTTTGATCCCGACCTTGCACATATGAATGCTAAAACCATTAAGCTTCCATGCCTGGAATGTCTGTGCATTGAAGGGGCGTTTCTCCTAACCATCCTAGAAACCCCTGCATTGAAGAAGCTGGAGATTGAGTTCGAAGAGAGCGACCCCAATAATGCTAGGAAAACAATAGACTTCCTCCTCCGATCGAACTGCGAGCTCTCCGTGCTGTCATTAAAGCATCTCGCATTACGGGCTCATAAAGAGGTTTTGTTGCACACACCGGATCTTGAGGAATTGATACTGGCTCACGACGAATTTCTCGTCGAAGTGGTTAAATGGCTTGCTGGATCAACCACAGACGCAGCCCAGCCACGAGAACCACCTCTACGAAATTTAAATTCGTTATCCCTTTACAGTTACTCAAGCATCAACAACCGTCACCTCCAAGCAGTGCAAAAAATGATCAAAAGTCGCCATTCCACGGTTGACACCGGCATCGAACGCCTACAAGAACTGGACATAGAGACGAATGTAATGTGGGTTGGGTCGTCTAGTGTGTTGGAAAGTCTGGAATTATTGTGCGAGAAGGAGGAGGTTGACTTTGAATTCACCAGCTGGGATCCCAAGCCCCCCGAAACGCTTGTATTTTTACCTATTTCTGCCAAAGTTCGGCGATTTTGAACAGGATTGAATGCATTCTCCAGACGTTCATTACCTCATTCTCAAGCTCGAATTTAGATTTCCAACGCTGAGGAACATAACAGCCTGGCGGGCGTAGTACCGTGTAAGACAAGTTGACGGTTAATTAAGTGATTACGTAACCGTGAGCACTTGAGGTCGTTCCGTCATCACGCAAAAGTTTGCCATGCAATCTCTATTTCTCCGATCAGCAACTCGAACTACTTTCTCCGCCCGTTGTAGACTAGGCTCTCTCCGCTTCATAACGCAGGAAGCTCGTACCAAAATTGATGGCGCGGTCAAGGCCAAACCACTCGTGCTCTTCATGAAGGGTACACCGGAACTACCACAGTGTGGTTTCTCGCGCGCGGTTGTCCAGATACTGGATTTGCACGGTGTTGCCCCGGAAAAGATGCAGTCGTATGATGTTCTTGCAGATCCAGAGCTGAGGAGTTCTATCAAGGAGTATTCGTACGTGTTTATTGTTCAGGACTTTTAAAGCGGCATAACGATGGGCTTTGGATGACAGGGAGTGGCCTACTGTTCCTCAGGTGTACGTTAATGGTGAATTTATTGGCGGGTGTGATATTGTATTGGGCAGTGCGTTGGGTCGGTTCTTTTGGGTCCTCATGCAGCTGACTCGCTTTATGTCGTACCAGTGCATCAATCAGGTGAACTAGAGGCGGTACTAGAGAAGCATGGTGTTATTCCAAAAGTTGCAGAGGAGGACTTGAAGCCAGCAAGCGCGTCCTCGTAGGGCTGAAGTCTGGTGACTTATAGTCAGTTATAAAATATGTTCTCTAGCGCTTGGTAACTGATGGTGTTAGGAGCAGCTTTATACAGCCTTGACTACTATGACTACCTGTTTTCATATCTAATCATTTCAACACGAACACTGCTCAATTAAATAACAATCCCCGAGTCATACTATCTAATGAATGTAGTGGCGTTCCTATAACTCTATCTTAACCCCGTCCATCATTTACATTTCCGTTACGATCCTCCGGTCAGTTGAGTATATTTCGGAAGATCTCGGAGGAGTTTAATAACTAAAAAGGGGAACTAGTTCACAGTTCACATAGTCATGCTGGGACGCCGGCGGTTCTATATTTCCTTCGTATGGCTATTTGTTTACCTTTTTAGATGACGCATAAGCGCTTTGCCAACATAACAGATAGCTCCACATCACGACGGGCTTTTGTCGATCTATGACGTAAGGAACTAGAATCTTTCGCTGTGTAGAGGGGTTGGGAATGCGGAAAGCCGGAATCGCGCTGAGGGACGTCAGCGAAGGTGCACGTGGTATGGGAAACTGCGGCTCAGAAGTCGGGCCGGTCCCCTGCCGATGGAAGGATAATCGCTGCAGCACAGGCTTGCTGCCCAAACCTATAGAAGGGCGGAAGAAATTTAGGGCGAAGATGGCGACGAGAAAGCGGTGGAGTGAGAGGAAGGATGAAAAAGGCGCATCCGAGTCGAAAGGCGGGGGCGCGTCGCCAATGGATGTGCGCCCGACGAATTTATCATCCTATCGGATTATTGCGGTGCCCCGGAATGGCCGAGTATTTCGCACTATATAGATAAGCCGCCGCTCTCTATCCACCGCGGTTCGTTCTGATGACTGGGACTCAGTGCTACCACCACGGTCGCTTCCGCGTCGAGGGCGGTGTCCTTCCCGATGCCATAACCGCGTTTAGAACGTACGGCGATCCAAAGAATCCATGCATCGTTTTTCCTACCTGTTATTCCGGGAAACTAGATTGTAAGTCTTTGCTTGCTAATTGGACATTGTTTGAATTTGTGTTTTTTCAGCCCAGCTTTACATGGTTGGTGAGGGAAAGGTCAGCTCGCGCCTCGCTGCTTGTTTCATGTCCTGAAATGCGATGACAGGCCCTGGATCCTACAAAATACTTTGTGGTTACTTTTGGGCTATTCTCGAATGGCGAGGTTGGTTATTTCTACTTGAAACAAACCTGAACTGATTAGACGCGATGCTTTCCCAGTCTTCATCGCCGTCGAATACAGTAAGCTTCACTATCAGATTAAATCTTCAGCGAATTTAGCTTGTCAATTAATAAGCCAGTGCCCTATAATGGCCCGTACTTTCCCTCTGTATCTTATGCGGACAATATGTAAGCCCGATTACCAGTATCCTCACGATACGGCGAATATGATGTCCTTATAGACGTGCCCAATACGCGGTTCTTACTAAACACCTGGACATCAAGAAAGTGCATATGGTAGTCGGGTTTTCCATGGGTGGACAACAGGTATGAATAGATGCACACGTTGAGTTACTCGCCAATGACTTGTTCTGTAGGCATACCATTGGGCAGTCATGTACCCTGATTTCTTGGAAAAGTGAGCGATTTGAAGAACATTTTGTTTTGATTTACTGAGTTGATATCGTAGATACGTGGTTATATGCGGTTCGGCGCGCACGAGCGTTCACAACCAATGGTGAAGCGCATGTTGTCGCTCGTACATGTAATGATTGACCTCTTGTCTAGCTTTTTGGAGGGCCCCAAGGCTGCACTCACCGCCTCCAAAGATTTTGAAGGCGGCCACTATAAATCAGTCCCTCAACATGGCCTTAGAGCATTTGGAAGGGTTTATAGCGCATGGGCATATGGCCAAGCCGTACGTAGATTACATATTCCCGGACCAAGTGCAATGACGTTCGCGACAGTGGTTCCGCGAGAATAAGCACCTCAAGAACGGACTGTGAGTCACTTGTCCGCATATTGACACCAACCTTGACCGCATGCATTGCAGGTACCCAGATCTCAACTCGTTCCTGCACGAATGTTGGGGAGAGAACTACATTCGGGCATGGGATGCGAACGATATGCTTACCATGTTGAATACGTGGCAAACCGGGGACGTCGCGAAGATACACGGCGATCCTGACTTGCAAACCGCGCTAGGCAGAATCAAAGCAAAAGGACTGATTATGCCCAGCAAGACGGATCTATACTTCCCGGTACGCTTTTCCCAAATGTTGCGTTTGAATAGACAAGGCTTATAGGCTTTCGGCAGCCCGAGGACAATGAGATCGAAGTTAAATACTTGGGGGACAAAGCGAAGCTTGTAGTTATCGACTCCATTTGGGGACACGTTGGTAAGTGCAGCCGTGCTTCCATCCGGATGTCATGATTCAATGACCTGCGGTATCAAAAGCGGGTGGCGGTGGGAATGACCGAGACGTGGAGTTCATACGAAGCCAGATTGGGCAGTTCCTGTCCGAATGATTTGTGGTTCAACTGTTGGTAAGTTAAGTAAATCAGAGCACAGGACCAGCGCTGCGGTGTTAGCTTCATTTATAGCTATGTCGACATACTTTCTGATGAATGTAAACATTTCTGTATGACAGTCACTTGACGTGACGCACATCGCCTGGTCCGTTAATTCCAGCTGGTTTTCGTCATCCTACGAATGTTATGCGGTGCCTCACGGAGGCACCTAACTGACGTTTACTTCGTCCATACTATCTCGAGTCGCGTGGCGAACCCACTACCTATTCTACAAGGTATAAGTCCGCCTTTCCTCGTCTGCCGATTACTTTATCACCGATGAACTAGTTGTCCCAGTGGTTTCTTCCGCTTCCACTGTCCAGAACCACCCTCCTCTCTCTAGTCACAAAGTGGATTCGCTCGATGGTAAGAATATACCCTGGTTGATTATATGCCGTGCATGTCGCAATGTGCGAGTCGGGAACCGAACCACAAAAAACGCAGTTTGTGTATCCGCCGTCGTTTTTTCTATCTCGGATACAATGAAAGTTGGCGGAAGAGTTAAAGTCGGAGTACCTGGTTCATTCGGTTCCCCCTTATCCCTGAAGCGAAGATTCGTACTACATGTAAAATGCCGGCGCAATCCGTACATTGCAGTAAGAACAGCCCAAGGCATCCGAGTCATTGAAAGAGAATATGCACAAATGGTTGATTGTCGTCACAGTTATTTAATTTCTCTTGTAAATGACGGTAGGTATGTATATACGTTGGGTTTTTAGTAACGGAAACATGAAGCAATGGTATACAATGGTATACATATTATAGTACATGAACGACGTGGAACGTGTTGGGACGCAGCGATTGATGCGATGCTTAATGACGCATCAAGTGGCGTTCTGGATGAACAACCCGATCAGTTGACATCGTGCATCCGCATTAACTCTTCAAAACGGCGGTCCTTTTCTTGATTCTGCCGTTCTCGCTCCTCCTGTTCGTGTTGTAAACGACGAGCCATGTCGGCGATCTGCTGGTTCAGCTGCCGCTCCCGCTCCTCTTGTTCCTCCTTTAGCTGTTTCGATTGCCGCTCCCGCTCCTCCTGTTCGTGTTGCAAACGGCGAGCCATGTCGGCGATCTGCTGGTTCAGCTGCTGCTCCCGCTGCTCCTGTTCCTCCTTTAGCTGCTTCGTTACCTCCTGAACATGGGTATTCATTTGTTCCTCTCGTCTACGATCTTCATCTTTTTTCTTCTGTTCGAATTGCTCACGCTAGGCGATCTGTCAGTACCGGAAAGGAAAACACGCATGAAGGCAAACCTCTTGATTCATTTCACGTCTCTTGTCTTCAAATTCTTTCCATACGGCCTCCATCTTCGTCAAATCCCTGGTATAAATTGAAGTGCAGGCATATCTCCCACCCTTTTTGGATTGCTGGTCAACTGTACCACATTTGCGCGTCTTTGCCCACTCTTCTAGCATATAGAAAGAGGTATCTGCAAACCAGAAACATTGATTCTCCAATAGTTTGTACTTAGGGCACTCCTTGTTTACAACGAGAAGTAAAGCCATGAGATCCCAGAGATGTGGACGCTCATCACGATCACCAGTGAAGGTAATGGTTTTAAGGAGGGTGTCTGAATTTGACAGCGGCAGTCCTGTGCGTTCGAGTCTGGTTATTGTGTCGTCCGCAAGGCACTCGTTTGAACTGACGCCAGATCCCCTTGATAGACTTCGCATTGATGGGAGGCTGAGGGAGCTAGTGAAGCGCTTCCCAAATGATGATGAGGATCGAGATGAAATACGGCCTGAAACGTTAGGTGATGCGGCAGGCCCTTCTGGATTGACAGTCCCCGTTTCTGCCGATGAGAAGGTGGTTATCGATGAATCCTCCTTGCTGTCGCTTGCTGAGCGGTCGAATTTCACTGCAATTTTGTTCTTCTGGTCTACGGAGAACTCGCAGATGACGTATTCATGTGATTTGCTCCCTTTGGTCGATTTGTAATGGTAGGCTTTATCCAGTCGATAACGAGTGAGGCATGACCACACTTCTTGGCTTTCGCCTGTCCAAGCACTTAGCTTTGCAAAGACAAGATCGCGCCAAACGTCGATTTGCCACTTCCGCGGCCGGAGGGGAGGAATGGCTGGGTAAACGAGCGGCAGTATGGTACTCGAGGAAGGTTCAGAGAGTGGAGAAAACATCGAAGCTAAGAAGGCAAAGAAGCGACTTTTCTTGAACTTGCAAGGTGGCATATCGATATCTGATTTATATGTACGTGAAGGTAGTCGTTAATTTATCCCAGTCTCGAGGTTCTTGCACATACCTAATTTGGTCATGATGTTGTTTGGCAACTTACACCGATCTCATCGCCTGCTGACATTTACAGGAAATTGACTTTGGAAACATCGTCAAAGTCCTTATCTTCCCTATGCTCGGCCACACTCAGCGACACCGTGATTTTTTCCCCTGCCAATCCGCCTTAATTACTCCAAACTGAGCTCCAACTGGGGAAATACGACGGACTACTGCACGCATAACATTGTTCGATATATCAGGCTATATCAGAGATTCGGTCGTCAACCGGCGCGAACTCGCTATGCAGAATTTTCCCGATATCACTGGGAATCCAGTTGATGCGCGAAAAATGCGAGACCTGCTGACTCCTGAACTTCCGCCAGTAAATTCGAGTTGTGGGTCCACGTGAAAATCCCCGTGCCACGATGTATGATGGTCAAACCCAGTTATCGATTTCATGGAAAGAAATCCAATACCTGAGAATTTATGCTAGAAGTTTGGCCATCCATACGAATGCTGCACATCGTCATTGGTCATTTGTTCCAGGTATTCTCTGCCTCGATTATCCGCGACTCTAGTCAATATTGATACTATTAGCCTTTGCTGTTATATATCATCACGGGACGTTGATGATCTATCAGTTATACTCGGGGTTCGCGCATTCAACAAAATTTTTATCTAGTTGGAATTGGACGAGGTTTGCCAGAAGCTGAAAATCAAACCACGCCCATCGTATTAAGCCCGATATTGCACGGTTCTATTGCTCCCGCAATCAAGCCCAGTACCCTGACGGGTCAGAATTACCGATGACTCGTACAACTAGGTCATCCTGACATTGTCATGCATCCCGGTCAGGATACTTTTTTGCTTCGGATTACGGCTGAGATCCACGATTGTAGGAGTATCTGCGATACTCTATCGTTGATTTCACTCATCACACATCGTGCTCCGCATTACACCGGGTTACTTTGTGTTATGCCATCTAACGAGATCTGCTGGAGATTATGAAATCAGCCCAGCAATGACCATGTTCCGATGGTGTCACTGGCGCAATGTCAACGCGCAGAAGCATCGAGTTTCAGGTACAGGGGGGTGGCCTCAAAACCGAGGGAACATAAGTGTAGAGTCACCAAACCGTTGTTGTATCCGGTGTAATACTTAAAGGTGGAAGGTGAGTGGCGCCTCGTCCATTGAACCGATCCATTGAGGGTCTGAAATTCCGGACCGTGTCGCCGCCGTTCCAACGAAAGTAGGGCGGTCATAATTATTCTAACGAACGAAATCAGACCTTATTTAATCTTTTTTTTTTATCCCACTCCTTCCTGCGTCTCCCGGTCGAGTGATATCCGCTCAGAGAAGAATACTAGAGTCACGGAGAAGAAAAAGTAACCCTAGCTTCATTATTCCCACAACATCTCGCCTGTAGGTGTTGAATTATTGCGCGACCGTGACCAGAGCGGCGCTTGATAACTTTATCATTTCTACATGTCCAACTGCGAAGATTGATGTGATTTTTGCCGAGTCCGACTCCCTAAGTACCAGGCGCTAAAATTCAGCACAACGGTGAATGACGTACGACAGTAACCTTGAACATAGCCCCTCCACCACGGGTGTCATACGTAGGTCTTACATTGTTTCATGGAAAGTTTCCCGGACGTGATTGCGCAGATAGGCGGCAGCGCGGCGTTACATGTATAGTTACAAAGCCTGCAGATGGGCCAGGATGACGTCATCCAATATCCCTTCAAGCTCTGGTCAACCCCAATCTGCACCGTGACATTATGCCTTCCATCGACGATAGCAAGTGCATCCTCATCACAGGCGGGACAGCTGGAATCGGACGCGCCCTTGCTCTCGCCCTAGTTAAACTACCAAGTAAACCTCGCGTTATTGTCGTTGGAAGACGCAAAAGCAGACTTGAGGAGCTTGCGAAATCCGGGTTGGAGACCGTCGAGCTTGATATGAACACGGACAGCAGCAATCTGAAGAAGTTTGCGGACAGTATCGTGCAAAAATACCCCGAAGTAAGCAGATTGATCTATTGATTTGAAATATTCGACATGCCACATAGCTCGACGCCGTCATCTACAATGCAGGCGTTCAATACGAGCATTATTTCCGGGATAAAGTCAATATTGACAGTAAGAATTAACTTGATGAATTTCTATTTGAGGTGTTGAGTATTGCGCAGAATTGACAAGCGAGATCAACATCAACTATATTTCTATCGTTACCTCGATATATCACTTTATGCCACATTTCTTAAAGATATCAGTTGAGTGTTTGTCACTACAAGAAAGATGTGAAGACTAAATCGAATTTCATGGCGAAGGAGGGACATCCTACTTTCATCTACACGGTCACTTCATGCTTGGCTACCCTTCCTGTACCTCATGTTTTGAATTACTGTGCGAGCAAGGCAGCACTGCATAGTTTCACAACCTCTTTACGTATCCAGCTGCAAGATACTAACATCAACGTCATTGAGATCGCACCTCCGTACATTGTTTATCACATTCGACACAACATCGGCGCTAACCCGTAGAACAGGCTTGTTGAATCCGAGTTGCATGATGGTGATCGTTCCCTCTGGTCAGCTGAATCTGTATTAACGTTTCATTTAGATGCTGGAACGACAGATAAATTGAGCAATATCTGGATGCCGCTTGATCAATATATCAGCACTACGTTGGATGGTCTCCGCAAGGGAGACAAACTAGTCACTTGTGGTGGTGCGGCCGATATGTTCAAACGATTTGAGGAAGGCAAAGAGGAGATTGTTCAGAACAGGATGAAGAGTAGGCGGACGTGATAATCAAATGTACGAATGCAGTGACTATGTAGTAGTATTGACGCAATGGCAAAATGTTAATTGTGGATTATGCAAGACGTAAAGTAGGCCAGACTCGGACTTGGAATAGCGCAAACATTCGATTGATTCCCTGTCCCATCCAGGCAACACGGTAAAGTAAGCCAGACTCGGAATTTATTGATGAGCGCGAATATTCAATTGGTTCCCTATCCCATCCTAACACTTATTTACAAAGGTGGAGTGTCCGGAAATGTATTCATCACATGTGGCATTAGTAGGAGCTATGTAGGACATAGCCAGCTGCAGTAGACCCGGGTCAGGGACTGACGTAAACCTGCATCGTAGGGCCTGTCGAGCATGACTGCAAATTCAAGGTATATCGGATTTCTCCGAATTTAGCGAAGTTCTTTATATGTTCAAACGACTTGAAGAAGGCAAAGAGGGGGCCGCCGCTCAGTACATGACAAGGCGCAGTCAGAATGATGTGTAGGAATGCGGTGACCATGTATTACTTTGGGCGCAATAGCGAAACGCTAATGGTGCTATGTGCTAAGCTTCAATGAAAAGTCGCAATTGGGGAGTCGCTTCAGCCTCCAAAACAGTTGCCTGTTTCCAGGAGATTCCATTAGTTTTTGAGTTCGGTCTAGTGATCTAATGATAGAATATTCGTACCCCCGCGTATGACCCGTGCATCCAAATACAGATACATGCGTCCAAGTTGAGAGTGTATATATGTCACGGGATGGGCGCCGGCGGAGCGGTGTACACGTCACTTACCCATGCCGACTCGGATGCCTGATCATGATTAACAATCACATCCGCTATAATATATAAAAACCCGTGCTATCGCGATCATAATCAAGCTTCGCTTGTCCAAAATCTGAGAAAACATGAGTTTCTGTGCAGACTGCGTCAAGGGTGAGCTTGTCTTGTAGTAACTTCGGTGCTGTCAGGACTGAATAATCATCCATAGGTGTACGACATGAGGGCACACCATCTGGTAAGGATCATCGTGGTTCAGATCGTCTACTTGTCTGGTTTACTGGATTGAGTGGATCTGGTGCCGTGATTTGCTTCCCTTGGCATGCTGACTTGAGGAACAGGCAAATGGGAGACGATTGGTGGAGTTGAATGTTACGTGGCTACCCCGGCGGGGGATTACGCCAAGGACAAAGTGGTGTTATTCTTGACAGATATCTATGGCCCACAACTCCCGAATGCTCAGGTAAGTTTGCGTCAGGGCCGCTTTTACTCACGGTTCTCAAGTTCAACAACAGCTTCTCGCTGACGACTTTGCGAATAATGGTTTCAAGGTAAGATTTCTGACGATCATCGTTAACGTATCTAATGTAATTGCGCTCTACCTATTTTAGACCGTTGCTCCCGATTATCTTAACGGAGATTTTGCTCCCGCGGACGCGCTCACCCCAGGAGTAAGCATTCAAGTGGATTTTCGACTTTGATATGGTCTTACTAGGCTATGTAGAGTGACTGGGATATTACCAAGTGGTTCCCGAACCATGGTTCTGCACAAACTCGTCCTCCCTTGGACAAAGTCATCGCCGCGCTGAAGGAACAAGGAGTGAAGAAAATCGCCGCTACGGGCTACTGCTTCGGCGGTGGGTGTGTTTCCTCGGCTGCTCAGGGATAGTTAACGGGCAAGTTACATAGGTCGATATGTGTTCGATTTGGCATTCGACAGTGTCATCGATGTCTCTGTTGTTTCGCATCCTTCTTTATTGAAGGTCCCGGATGACATCGAGGTAAGGCGATCTCCAGCCTCTATGTAACTCAGCGTGAACTGGTGTTATTGTTACAGAAATACGCTTCAACTGCAAAAGCCCCTCTCTTGATCAATAGCTGCACGATTGACTCGCAATTCCCGCCAGAATCGCAAGCGATAGCTGATAAGATCTTGAAAGAGGGCAAATTTAAGCCCGGTTACAAGAGGGAATACTTTGATGGATGTACTCATGGATTCGCGGTCCGCGGAGACCTGAGCGATCCCAAGGTCAAGGCAGGCAAAGAGGGTGCATTCACGGCTGCAGTTCAGTGGTTCCAGGCTCACCTCTAGTTCTCAGCTATATTTTGTGCGATAACATTGTTTATGAGATAAATGTAATCATGACTATATTGCAGTGTCCTCTTGTTTGGATCTCGTAAAACTGCGAAGAGCCCAGATGATTATTTGGTTCTGCTTGTCAAATCGTCGTCAACCAGGAGTTAACGTTACCAGAGTATACTGCTCCGCACATGGCCCTCGTGTATGAGAAAATGAAGTTTTAGGCTCTGGTGTTCGTGGTCCACGGCAGATTCCATGCTATCACCGCTGTATTGTCTCATCTTCGTGTTCTTTGCGAAATTACTGATGATGGATTCGCTATTCATAGAACATTCTTCCTGACTGTCATTGTCCAAGATTGTCGTGCCAATGTTATGGCGTCCATCAGGGTGCAAGATAATCTCCATATGGTCAACAGATGACTTTCCCGTCACATGAACATATTGGCAAAGATCGAGATTCTTACTTTGCCATTATAAGTGCAAGGATGGGGCAATACATCCTCTGAAGCACTCGCCATGTCTGACCTCCATAATCTGGGGTTTGAGCCTTTACATCATGTGCGCCGTTTTTCTGCGATTGTTCGATACTAACCCTGACGCGACAATTTGCAGGAGGAGATTGGCAATTCGGTAAAGTTGAGATTCAACGAGGACAAGGATGTCGTCTTGGGAAGGGACATAGAATTTGTGGCCGGGAGAAAGAAGCTCTCCTTCGGCATGGTCGTCGCTCTTACGGGGGACTTCCTCGGAGATTATACTGTTGGTATTGGAGACGTAGACCAACTTAGCGACACCTGGAGTACCTGGCCGACGAAGGGTGTTATGCGTTCCGTGCCACGACTGGAGAAGCGTCTTCAAGATGATCAGGCGGGCATTGTGGAACGTGTTATGGACCTCATGAAGAGGCAGAGGAAAGAGTTTGATGAGAAGAAGGCCGAGCCAGGGCGAGATGCCGTTCAGGTTCACGTCAACTCTTTATACTACAGTTTTCTTCTCATACTCTTTAAAGGTTTACAAGGAGATCGCAGACGAATACAGTCGGGAGTATGTTAGAGCTACAGAAGAGATATGCGACAAGATTGCGTTATGCAATTGGGATCATTTTGGCAAAGTTCGTACGGTTAGATTTTACCGATTTTATTGATTATTTCATAATTTCAGGGTGCCATCAAAGCATACTCTGCATTTCATACGGCAGCACTCAAAAAAGCCTCCTTGGCTTATGAGGCGTCGCGCCCCGAGGTCCCAGAAGACAAATTCAAGACGGCGATCGCCGAACTGCAGGATACCCTGGACAATTACGGGACAAAACTTGACAATGCCGAAACTGCTCATACCGCCAAGATTGATCAAGCTGAGAAGGCAAAGGATCTGGATAAAGCCAAGGATGCTCATATAGGAGCGCTCCGGCAAGCGACAAATGGTCTACTGAAAGCGTTCGACAATGTAAAAGATGCTTATAGTAAACGAGACTTGACGCCGCCGACCCCCGACAATTCAGAGACCTTAAAGGAGATGCTAAAAAAAGCGTATTTCCTTGAAGCGTGCGCCCAACACTATCTCACGGATCTGTTTTCCGCCGGGCATATCCGCACTCCGAGGCGCGAACTTCACAGCGTTCATTATAGTGGGGAAATCCACCGTATGGATCAATGCGCTGGGCTTATGCATGACGAGGATTGTAAGAACGGCCTCGAGGTAAAGAATAGGGAAAACAAAACCTGGACGATGCATGATGGAAAGTGGCTGTGGGGTGGTGACGGAAGCGATGAGAATATTCAGGTCGCTAAAGCAGCCGCACAAGCGAGCGTTGACGAGATCTGGAGGGCGCGCCAGTCTGGAAAGATCCCTCCGAGGTTCAAGGTGCTCGATAAGGTTAATATTGTTCTCGCCGCAGTCACACTCCCTGAACTGTCATATAGATTCCAGATCTTGACTATGATTCTCCGAACAATTTCACCCCCCTTTTCCGACCTGAACCTGGGAAGAATGTCATTCTCGATGTCCGGGGTTGGACTTGTCCGCTCACAGCGCTAGATAACGACAGGTGGCCGACACTTTACGAGTTCCTCAAACACGATTTTCAAAAGAAAATGTACCTGTTCTCTAGCACTAAGCGATCTGGAGCCGAAAGGTCTGTCAATATCATGCCATCTGGGATCAAAACCTCTATCGTGCCACCCAACCCGGACTTCACCTGGCAACTCAGAACAACTTCAACGAAATTGATATTGAATAGATACGACAAGGACCTGCGCTCGTCGTCAAATCTGTGGCCTTCCGACATGTGGGCGGAATACATCTTTCCTGAGGGCTTCGAAGTAATCGCAGCGCAGCCATTCCCCTCCCACGAGGATCAATGCATTTCCGTAGTGGGTCAACTCAAAGAACTTAACAAGATGGTTCACTTAGGCCTCAGATACACGGACTCGTATGTTACATGGAATCAGCCACTTCGAAGCGAGGACGTGGACCCTGAGTCCTATAAGATTGCTCACGGTAAATTTACTGGCGACACTTCGATCGCGACCTGTTGTTGGAACGATGTCGAAAAGCATGGATACGTCGAGATATCCAGTGCCTCTGATATGAACTCTTCTCCGAACGTGGTGGCGATGGACACTTTGGAAACTCCCGTCGAGTAAGATTCGATAATATTCACATAAAGTCACGTTCTCAAAAGTCGTTCCACAGCTTTATGTTATCCCACTCAATTCTGACGCGTGAGACGATGGAGTACAACGATTATGTTTGCCTTTATGGATACGATTGGAATTCCCGATGCACTACCGTGACATGGCTGCATAGTGGTGCGCCCAAACGAAAGCACATTCTTCAGAATGGTGTCACTCTGGAATTCGTTCAGCATGGACAACCCGTTCTGCAACCCATTTTCTCGTCCGCGACAGGTAATCTGCAAACCAGACTGCAGCTTGTCCCGCGGCCCGTCCAGAAGCCCACCCGATATCATTGGGAGGAACGAAGTATAGACCGTGCGCAAGCTGTTTTCGAAATGTACCACAAGACTGTACCTTGGCTCGTTCGAATTTACTGTGGGTCATCATATCGCAAGGGGGATAAGGTTCGCATGGACACCATTCACCTCACTATTGGTCATGGAGAACGCAGCGAGCTGAGCATCTCGTCAAACGTGTTCGATCTTGTCGAACACGGAATCGGTAGATGGACAGAAACCCGCGAGGTCAGGTGGTTCACGTTAGACGTCAAACAGGCCGGAGTACAAGATCTCGTCGCGTTGGTCATCGACGCGTCAGAAGTTGAGGATGGTGCAAATCTGTCCCTCCAGTTGATCGTCTTTCCCACCTCGGGAATTAAACTCACATTCGGCACCCCTACCGTTAGCAAAATCAAGATTCCCCTGACAGGGTTTAAGGCGCCGCACATGCACTTCTCGGATGCACACCAAGTGGCCTGGGAGGAGGGTACGAAGGATTCTGGCATCATGGTGTTGTTCAGTGACCATAGATCGCTGGGAGCCCGATATCTGTTGCCGAAGAATGGTTCATATGAGTATGAGCTACGCGAGACTCTGGAATCGACACAGTAATTACTCAAGGTCAAATGTATGTGCGTAGTATACGATGTGAAATGTTGAACGCGTGTATCATACTTTGGCTGGTTTAGCAACTGAAGAATCTTATTCGCAAATCTGGGCAGCATATAGGGGCTATACCATATATATACGTTCGACGAACTTTGCCGTTAATTTGGATGGTTCCCACGGTGGATTTTGTTATGATTCTGAAGCATTCCTTCTGTCAGACTCACTATTCTTCTCTTACGTGCCTGCTTCTCTCTCTCTGTCCACCTTGTGACCTTTCTGACTGGATTATTCCCTCTTTAGATCACCCGCTGACCGCCTATTCCGAATTCATGGGAACATGCATCTTGTCACTGTCATTTATATCCCAGTCATCTGGACGTGGTGGATATTAAAAGCGAACGTTATGTTAGTCAAATGGGTCTACCCTGAGGCTGGAGAAGACGACAGAAATCAAGATCCCTGCCGCGTGCGTCCTTCTATTCGCCTTTCTTAACCGTTATAATGATGCATTTGGTGCATTCGTTCTGCAGCGTTAGTCATGGCTGACCTTACAAGCGCGCCTTCCCACAACGAGCCTTTGCAGCATGTACGTAGGGTTTTTGCGATTAATTGATTCTGTACAATGACGCCTGGGATGCTAGGCAATCATCGATAATTCTGTTAAGTTGGCCAGGGATTCAGAGGGAATGTTGGGACAGGGAATGTTAGGACAGGGCCTCAGTTTTGAACCCGGAAAGGATGGACTTCCCTTGGGCCAGCCGCCGCGTGTGTCCTTCCCTCTCACCTTTCTTAACCAATTATAATGATGTAATGGGTATATTCGTTCTGCAGCGAGCCCCCATGAGTCTCTAATCCCGCCATTCCACAACTTGGGTTTCGAGCTTTTGCAGCATGTATGTCCGATTTTTGCAATTGCTTGATTATCTACAATGACGTCTGGGATACTAGGAATATATCGGTAATTCTGTCAAGTTGAAGAACTTTCAGAATCCCGAGGGAATTTCGGGGAAAGACTTCAATTTCGAAGCCAATCAGAACAAACTTTCCTTCGGCCAGATTGTTGCCATTTCCGGGGATTTCTACGGAAACTACACCGTTGGGCTTGGAGATGTGGATCAATTGAGCGATAACTGGTATATCCAACCGGCCAGGAGTGTTGGACTCGCATACTTGTTGGTGGTAAAACTTGTTAACGATGAAGAGGGCTATTTAGGACCTCTCATCAAACTGATGGAGGAACAGAAGGAAAAGAAGGAAAAACTTGACGATGTGTCCAGTAATGCGCAGGATTCAGCTGAGGTAAGTTTCGGATCGCTACTACTATGATTTTCTCTTCACCTTACCTAATAGGCCTACAACGAGATTGCCTCCCAGTACAATGAGATGTATGTCAATATTACGAAGACAAAAGGTGACAAGTATGGCGCGTGTCAAAGGATCGCGTTGTGTAATTGGGATAATTTTGGCAAGGTTCGTACGAGTCGATTTTGCAGCTCGCGCTATTGATTTGAGTACTCCCAGAACGCTATCAAGGCGTACTCTGCCACTCATCGAAAAGCGCTTGAGGTTGCCAAGGAAGCCAAGACCTCCATTGAACACGCTAAGATGACTTACAAAGCTGCACTCGATACCGCTAAAAAAGTTCACCAAGATGCTGTCAACGAAATCAGCAAGAAGCTTCGTACTACCGCGGGCGACAATGAAATACCATCATTCGATGAAACCAAGAAATGCCTCAATGATTTACAGACAGCACACGAGCAAAATATTAACAGTGCTAGAGTTGATTACGAGGCTGCTATAAACCAGGCTCTAGACAAAATGTATCTTTTTGAAGCCTTCTCGCAACACTACCTCTCTGTTCTGTTTTTGGCTGGACACCTTCGTACGCCTAGGCGTAAGCTCCACAGCGTCCAATATGGTGAAGAGATCTATCCTATGGATCGATGTGCTCAAGCAATGCATGACGAAGACAACGCAAACGGTCTTTGGGTAATTAATAAGGCTGGTGATGCTTGGTGGGTGTACGGCGATCAGCAGCTGTACGATGGCACTGGCGATAGGAACTTCGAAATTGCAAAGGCAGCAGCGCAGGCAAGTGTCGACGAGATCTGGGAGACACATATTTCTGGAGAAATACCTTTGTTATTTAAAGCACTGGATAAGGTATAAGACTCTCCTTTCACCTATTTCGCACTTCTGAATGATCCCGTAGGTCCCGATTCTCGACCTTCTTAATTCTCTTCACAACCACGTTCCCCTCTTTCTATCGGACCCTAGGACGGATCTTGTATTTTATCATCGGGATCTTGATTTCGCTGATGGTACCCAAATCAAAGCTGTGCGGTCCTTTGGCGACTCCCGCAGCGATTCGGTCTTCAACCAACTCTACACGCAAATTGAAAATAATAACAGACTGTCTCTATCCACCAAGCCGTTCCAGATTTCTGACGTTATCTGGCATATCAGGGCGACTCCCAAAGCGCTGATAGTGAACTGGTATTGCTCTCGGCTCTCCCCAGCTGACCCGCTGGGTCCCTGGATCATTAGGCACCAATCCATCGTCCCTTACGACTTCCCTAAAAATCTCAACGTGATCTATGCGGAGCACGTCGGGAGTAACGGCTATTGCTTTGTAATCGCCCAAGTCCATGAGAAGGATAACAGACGTTCGAGATTCTATTGTTACCGCATCCATGTGGGACCATCGAAATACGCTGTGCCATCCATCCAAACTTTTATGGATCATACATCGAATGAGTGTCCTGAAATCATCGCGCACGGTAAAACACCGTACACATTCATGGCCTTTTACTGGAGACGCACGGAGACGGATACAAAAGTTGACACAGAAGTTGAAGTATATCATATTAGCGACGAACCAACTAATGCAGGGATGATCAAGACAAGAGAGTATAAATTTTCTTATCTCCTCCGGTTCGTTTTATCCTATCTGTAAATTTCTTGTTCTGACGTCTCGCAGTTTTATGTTGTTCTACAGGATTAAAAGTGACGGCAGGGAAGGCCATGACTATATCTGTTGCTATAGATGTGATCCGGAGTCTAACGAGGCTACTTGGATTTTCTGTCGTCCCCCCCTGAAGACCAGTGGAAAGGACAGCGACCTACCTCGGTCGCACCCTGCCACAATAAAAGAGGTCCTGGAGTTGTCCGCAGAAGCTCTTCTCCCATTGGAGCACGAAGATAAACCTTGGCTTGTTCGACTTTTCTATGACCAGTCGTATACACCGAAGAAGATTCGTATTGACGCCCTTCGCTTCGACTTGACCAAGTCGCAAGGAGAGGTCGAGAGAAAGGATTTCTCAAAACAAGAACTCGATACTGAGGCTTGGAGCGAATTATCGGACTCGTATCCGATAACCGAGTGGTTCACGGCAGATGTCTCGCTCAAACACAAGAGAGTACACGATCTCATCGCCGTCCTTCGGCCTTTCAAGCGTGACTTGATCAGAGTCGTCGTCTTTCCAAACAAGGGCGACTCAACCAAGCCTAGCTTTGACAATCCTATCATTAGCAACATTCAATGTCCCCTGCAGATTACGGAATACGTGTTGCGAGTCGAGCAAGTGAATACGCGTTTCGGGAGTAATTCTGGCTTCCTCATACTTTTCCACAATGACGGTGTACTGGGAGCTCAGTATCTGTTGCCGGTCCGCGGATCGTACGAGTATGGGCTAGGCGGTCATGTTTCAGCAATTGCCGGAGCATCTTTGGGAAGAATGCTACCGACAAGTTGGCTGATGGGCGAGGAGGAAGGACAGCGCATTGGATGCTCAACACTTGGGGTTATTAAAGGAAGATTAAATCCTCCCGGCGACGGGGTCTACAAGTACTTCGTGGGTCGTGATATATCAGATGGACTGCTGGACGACTGCGCGGAACTATACAATGATAACTATGGTGTTTGGAGCGCTCTGACTAAAATGAGTGGTAGGCTTCTTCTCGTCCGTGGTATAACAACGATTTATTCTGCTGCTAGGTCAATCGCCTGAGATTGATGGGGATTATCTTAAAGCCCAGTATCTCTCGTCTGAAGATAGTACCCTATTAGTTACTTGTCGCGAAGGAGCATCGTTGAGCGGCTATGTATTTGCAACTTTCTGGAAATATGATGGTGGTATGTCTTCCAGACTGACTGTCGAGTCACCAAGTCTCATACCGCGACAGGCGTTGTCTGTTGGGTAACTCTATTGGTTGTCGGAAAGAGCTATCGCCGACGTAACATCGCGACCTATCTCGTTCAAATGCTTCAGCACCACCCTTTGTTCGAAGGTGTCACTACCGTCGGCATTGCGTCTTACCATCCAGCCGCTTGTCAAGCAGTGGCCAAGCTAAAAGGTGAGTTCAACTGCCTTTTGCGTTCAGAATATGAAGTGACGGGATGTCAAGATCTGCATGTTGGTTCGGTCGACGCCAAGTTCATCCAAGATAACACGCAGAAGATACTGGCGGCCACTCCCATTCCGCGCCTGAAGAAAAGGGCACTTCATGGATCTCTTTTTGAGGATGACTGCGTGACCAATGCCGTTTCGTTGATTAATACTCAATTTTACGTCAATCAGAGTCAAGCATTGGAGACATTGGATAATTACAAGAAAGAGAAACAGTGGTGCCTGGGAGATCTTTTCGAGGGACATGAATTTGTTCTCGTTCTGAAATTGTAATCTGCTTATGTAGTTCTCTGAGCAATCGATTCCCGGTCTCCGCAAATCGACGGAACTTTGATTTAAACATGTCGATATTAGCTTTGCGGGGCTTACTCCAAGTCGACCAGTACCATAACGTAGGACTCTCATCTCGCTGCAAACTTAGATGCGTCCGATATTAAGCGAAGGTATCATTAGCAAAGGAAGGAGATACATGGTATAAGGTGTTGACTACGCCGTTGCGGGGACCTCCGACGGCTGTGCCTGTTCACTCTTTGTATTAGGCTTCTTTCCCTCCTTCTGCTGTTTCTCGAGATCAACTAGGACGGAAGTCAATTCCTATCCCAATCATCTTTAGTAACTATTTTGTAAGAGGAGGATAACGTAGTACCTGATTACCCGGTTCAAAAGACAATCCAAGCCTGATGGCTTCGCATGCGTCCGCTATTTGTCCGAGTGCCTGTAATGCCTTCGCCTTTCGGAAATGGCCTTTGCCCCAGTTTCTTCGAAGCTGAAGAACGACTTCTGCGTCTGCCAGAGCAGAAATGTAGTCGTGCGATTCGTAAAAAGCGGCTGAACGGTTTGAAATAACAGTTGATAGCTCTTCGCGCATAAGTTGGTTGGCCTCCCACGGGGGACGTTGAACGGCATACACAGCGGCGGTTGAGTACCGCTGAATAGAGAGCTGATGTTGTCCCTTCTTGAACAGAGCCTGGGAGACATGCATGAATGATTGTCTATAGCTTAAAATAGGGAATCGCTCACATTTCCTTCCTCTTTGGTAGCGGTAACCATTTGGGTTAGTTTTTGTGTGATGACGTTGGCAGGAGGTGGGTAGGGAAGGTTGGGATTATTAGCGAAAATGCGGGACATGCGGTTAAGTGTCGTGAGGTCAAGGTTGCAGTCCGAACATTTTTCCTGCGCGTGCTCCGTGCAGACCACAATATGAGGTTCCGCTCCAATTTTAATTGGTGATGGTTTAAAGTCCTGATCTATCAGAGCTTGAACCGCGGGGTCTGGCCGTGGTAATTGTGCGGAAATGGGCGTCTGAGGTGTCAAAGGCGTAAGAGGAGGACCATGGGAATGATTATGGTCTTCGCCTGGGCCGTGCGAGTGCGAGTGCGACATAGCTGGCGTCCTGCGACGCGGCGGTGCTCTGACATACAGCGCATCGCCACGTGGTCGTGAGAATATGGCTGACTAATAGCCGCGGGACGAATTTTTCTGGCTTGCTGTCACTTGGCAACTGCTCTTTCTCCCTTTCATCATCTCCCATTGAAGGGATTTACAGACGAAACTGAAAACAAAAAAGGTTTAATATGACAAATGGTCTTTCAAACGGTGGCGATGTCGAGGGCCAATTTGGTACGTTTTACGTTAAGCGCCATACCAGGCGCTGTCTGACCAAGAATCGTTTCCAGCTGCTCTCAACAGATCCGCTTATGTTCCCCCCCACATGAGGCGAGCGGCTGCTGCTGCTGCCCCCCCTCCAGCAACACTTAACAATAGGTATGCCCTCAGCTTTTGTTATGCCACCATGATACTAATTGATATCGTAGTAAATCTCAAGGCTGGTCTGACAATCGTACTTCAACGCCACCCGCGGGCGGTCGCGGCAATTATGATTCTGGAAGGAACGCTTTCCCATCCGACAGAAGGGGTGGAAGCTCAATCTTCAACAACTCGCGCGGAGGAGGTGGTGGCAGCTGGGCTTCTGCCCCATCTTCGCCTAGCTGGTCTTCTCGTAGCCTTGATCCTGCCCCCCGTGGCGAGTCCATGTTCGGCGTTGGCGCTTGGCGAGATGGAAAACACATTGTTGGTGGACGCAATATGCGACTTGAAAAAGATCTTTTCGGCGACCCCAACGACCCATCCAAGCAGCACACTGGTATTAACTTTGACAAATACGATGATATCCCTGTCGAGGCCACCGGGGCTGGTGTTCCCGAGCCTGTTCTCTCCTTTGCAAGTTCACCCCTTGACCCTGTCCTCCTGGAGAACATCACTTATGCTATGTATACAACTCCCACGCCCGTGCAAAAATACTCTATTCCCATCGTAGCCAACGGCAGGGACTTGATGGCCTGTGCTCAGGTACGGCGCACATTTTAATATAGCCTCTTCTGAATATCTACTAATCTTTGTTTCAGACTGGTTCCGGCAAAACGGGTGGCTTTTTGTTCCCGATTTTATCCGCATCCTTTTCGGAAGGTCCTCGAGCTCCCCCTGAACAACCCTCATCTTACGCTCGCACTCGAAAGGCTTACCCTACGGCTCTCATTCTTGCGCCCACTCGGGAACTTGTTTCTCAGATCCATGAAGAAGCTCGCAAGTTTGCTTACCGTTCTTGGGTTAAGCCTGCTGTTGTTTACGGTGGCGCCGATATCAACCAACAACTGAGACAAATAGAGAAAGGATGTGACTTGCTCAGCGCAACTCCAGGTCGTCTTGTTGATCTAATCGAGCGCGGACGTATCAGTCTTGCTAATATCAAGTACCTTGTTCTTGATGAAGCTGATCGTATGCTTGATATGGGTTTTGAACCCCAGATTAGGCGCATCGTTCAAGGCGAAGACATGCCGGGGATACAAGAACGTCAAACTCTAATGTTCAGTGCCACATTCCCTCGTGATATTCAAGTTCTCGCCCGAGACTTCCTCAAAGACTATATTTTCCTGAGCGTTGGCCGCGTTGGTAGTACATCCGAAAACATCACACAGAAGATCGAGTATGTTGAAGACACCGACAAGCGTAGCGCCCTGTTGGACATCCTTTCTTCGCAAAATCAAGTAGAGATAGGTCTTACGCTTGTCTTTGTGGAGACAAAGCGAATGGCAGACATGCTTAGCGACTTTTTGATGTCGCACCATCTCCCTGCTACATCCATTCACGGTGATCGTACGCAACGGGAACGTGAGATGGCTTTGCAAACTTTCAGAACAGGTCGTACACCCATTCTGGTTGCCACAGCTGTTGCCGCGCGTGGCTTGGATATTCCTAACGTTACTCACGTCGTCAACTATGATCTCCCATCTGATATTGATGACTACGTGCACCGTATTGGTCGTACTGGACGTGCAGGAAACACTGGTGTCAGCACGGCTTTCTTCAATCGTGGAAACAAAAATATTGTCCGGGATCTGGTCGAATTGCTGAGGGAGGCCAACCAAGAGATACCATCTTGGTTGGAATCTTTGGCTCACGAGTCTTCCTTTGGCGGTGGAGCCTATCGCGGAAGAGGTGGACGAGGACGTGGTAGAAGCAACGGTGGCAGGGATTATAGAACCGGCGGTGGTGCTGGTGGCGGAGGGGGTGCTGGTGGTGCTGGTGGCGGCAGTGGTGGTTACGGCGGCTACGGCGGAAGCTATGGTGGCCGCGGAGCCTCTTATGGCGGGGGCTACAGCACCGGCGACTATGGTCGATCAGGTGGCGGAGGACAAGGAGGACAAGGTTGGTGGTAAAGAAAACAACCTACGCTGTCAATGCCCTCGTCCGCTCTTTCTTGCCATTTTCGCTCGCCTTTACTTTCTCGACGCAAAAACAAAACCATCAAAAACAAGACTCGCTGACTTATTTATTCTCAACTGGACAGTTTAAACTGGACACACATAGACGCTTGGGCCGACAACCGAAGACTGTCGGTCTTTCCTGCGCTGCTCTTATGGAACATATTGAAATTGTCTCGTCTCGTCATCGCTTGCTCGCATCAACATTCACATCTAATGACATTCACGCATGCTCACGTCTTACTGTATATTCAACCAATAATCGCGTGCATAATACCATCAAGGTTTAATATCATCAACCATATCGCAATTCATCAAATCCGCATCCGTTACTCTGCACGCCACGAACTTAGACGCGGGACTACATGCATACCTAACTCTTTCGGCATTGAAGCAAGCGTTATTTCATTGAAAACCGATCAGTCTAACATAATGACACGCAAGTTTGTTTCGCGATACATCTTCTTGATCTCGAAGTAATATACCCGCCTTCACAGCACCTCATTGCACTCATCCGAGTGTATTGCGATGCAAAAGTATCGTTCTTTGACAGCTTGGACTGATTGATACCCGCAACAACCTACACGACACGCAACACTAGTATACACCATGCTATTTTGCTAGACGAGACATATTATTCATCGTGACTCTTTTTGTTTTGTTATAGAGCATCGCACCCGTGATTCCGTACTACTGTACAGTTCGACTGTTCTCCGCATATGTTACACCTTATTATCATTCTCATTCTCATTCTGTTACTGTTATGTACGTAGGTAGAAAGAACGAGGGACAAGAAACATGCATCCATCCGATTGAGCCCTCCGACATTAGTAACACGTTTTTTGGAGCAATACGGGTACTAGCGTCCATATTTTAGTCCGCTTAGCGACCCTGGCGGACTCCGTTCCTTGTGTTCTCGCTACCATCTGCTGCTGAGCCCCCAACGTTTCTTCTCCTACACATTTCCATTTGGGTCAAGCTCAAGGGCCATCGCGAGTGTCACTTGTGTGGAGTCTTTCCAGGTTCTTCTTGCGACTCTTTATTGATTCTTCATACCTTTCTCACAGGTCGCAGAACGACGATCCGATTGGTTGGTCCATTTGCATTGACGCACAGCTGCGGATTGAATAGGGAGTCATTCCTTTTGTCCGTTGCAAAGGAAAGGGGCCAGTGAACACAGCTCAAGGAACGAGACAACGTGGTCATTCATTCCGGCAGTTCCGAGCTTGATCCCTAACTTTATCCAATCGGATTCGTGACGCGGCTCATCTCGATTCTCAGTTGCCAGCGAGCGACGGACATTAGGAGAACGGATAGGCTTTTCAACGGGTTGGCTCCTTTTCTTTTTTTCTTTTTCGTCTTTTTTGGATTTGGAAATCTTTATTAGGCGTGAAGCAGCGACGAAATCGAAATCGACAAGTCATAATCGGGCAAGACTGCACGTTAGTGCTCTAGCGGTCGTATCTGATCGACGTATTGTGTCAACTTGCTTTTTTAGCTGATCCCCCCTTGCCAATACACATTATCGAACGATTGGTCGTCCGACGCAAAGGCAAGATTGGGAATCCGTAGACAGGAACATCAAAGGAACATCTGTAAGTGGGTTCATTCCGACATAATTTTGATTTCTCCTGGCCTATTGGCGTTATGCCATTCTTGAGGATCGGTTTTCCTCCCCTCGTCTCTTTGCGAGGTGCTACTCATGCGATTGGGGCCACCGTTGGCCACCGAAAATATCACGCTTGTTTTCACCTCCCTTTGGGGAAAAGTCACTTTCATTACTCATCCATCGTGACTCAATATGATTGGTCCTACCCTTGTGATATCCACCGGAGACCTATTCTCAACAATTGTAGCTTCTAATTGAGATGCTGACACTCCGTCGTCAGGTTGAATAAACTCCAAAATTCAGCATACCTGCTTCTCATCTGAACGCATATCTTTGAACACGTTCGTACCCCCCTTCGCTATTTTCGTAACACGTATCCTGAACCATCGTCATCTCACAGATTACAAGCAAGAACATTATCAAGCACTCTCATCACACTGGTATCAATCAGTCACACACACTTACACAATTTCGCCAACGCTTCATCAGCATCAGCATCATTCACCTACTTGTTTCACCACTCACTCAAAGTTATTAGACAAGCTACGATGTACGCAGGTTCACCAACTATATTCAATGTACCTGAAATCACTACCCTACGTCGGGTCAAACCACTCCCCAAACGTCGGCGCACATCAGCGCCCGTACCGTCACCCATAGGGACAATAATCCCCGTTATCCCTTCGCCATTGAGCGCCGCAGCTGCAGCTGCAGCCGCGGCCGTCGTGGCATCTACTGGGAGTTTGATAGGAGACCCGGAACTAGAAGCAGCCGCAAACGCACTGCTAGCATCACCGCCACCACCTCCGCAGCAGCAGCAGCAAGGCAACGCGGGAGCGGGACTACGATCCCAACCGAGTTCACCGCGATTGCAATCCCAATCGCAATCACGGTCGTTACCAACCGCGTCCATTCACGGACACGGAAGCATCGCCAACGTCAACGCCAGCAATAACGGCATCGTCCAATTAGACCCTCCAGATACGTTCGGCCTCGGCGCTCTCCCACCTCTCCCACCTCTCCCTGGTCTCCCGCCAGATCCCATTTGCAGCAGTGATACCACAGCCGAAGAGCTACTCGCACACGCGGACACGCTGTCCGCGCGAATGGCGCTCCAGTCGTATTACATGCCCATGTTAGGGAGTGTACACGAGTTTCTGGCTGCTGCCGCCGCGAGTGCTGGGATCAGCGCTGGGGAGATGTTTAAAGACCGATTGGGGGTTGTTGACGGTGTGGTGCCTAATGTGGGAAATGGAGGGGTTGCGAATGGGGGATATGTGGATTTGGATTCAGGTGTGGGTTCGGTGGATTTTATGTATGGAGGGGGTGGGACTGGAGGGGGGTATCATCATGGGATGAATGGATTGGCGGGAATGGGCATGGGAATAGGGATGAACATGGGCATGGGAGTGGGGATGGGTATGGGAGTGGGAAATGGAAGCGGGAGGGACGAAGATGACGATGGGCAGGGAGATGGTGATTATATTGATCACCTGCAGCAGCCCGGGAATACGAAGAAACGTAAAGTGCCTGCGAACGCGTCTGTTTCGCAACGGGATGAAGCAGAGAGCAATGACCATATGCAGGATGAGGGCGAGGAGCGGGGGGTGCCGATGGGCCGGGTGGTGGATTGCGACGATCTAGAGACGTCCTCTGTGGAGAGGTACATGTCCGGAGGGGCGGGGTATCGTCACCCGCATCCATATCAGCTGTCGCCGCATGCGTCATTGGTGCCGACGATGTACCATGGGTGGAGGAGGGGCAAGTTGACGGCTGCGACGCTGGCGGGGTTACAGCACAAGGAGATGCTCAAGACGAGGAAGCGACAGCTGGCCGCGGTGTTGGGAGCATTGTCGCACGGAGACACGTTGGCTCTTGACCAGGCTCTTTCAGTGAGCTATCCATTTGAAGACGTGAAGAATACAGAGCCCAAGATTCGGTTATCGAAGAGAAGGGTGGCGAGGATGGCGAGGACGATGATGAAGGAGAATAAGGAAGGTGGAAGAAACAGGAGGAGTCAGTTGCCTGGGTGCGAGTTTACGTTTTCGTGCCCCAGTGCGAGTGAGTGTTCTTGTTCTTGTTCATTTTGATCGCGTTTGTTGACTCTCGTCAGCTGCTGATCGGCTGATCGCGACTAAAGAAGAGGTGGCGATGTTGAGACGTCGGTTTGAGGAAGAGCTGGCGAGGCAGGCGGCCAAGTCAGAACAGCTGGCAGCTGCAGAGAACAAGGGGCCAGAATCGGCGACTGGGCCCACGGTGACTACGCCTACGAGAGGAACCAAGGGTAAAAAGAGTCAACGAGTAAAGGCACCCAAAGGGGAGCAACCAGCGGCAGTGGCGGATTCGCCGGTGGATTCGCCATCCGCGGTCTCTACGCCTGTCAAAACGCGTGGCAAGAAGAAGAAACGGTCTGCGTTGGCCAACGCGTCTAATCCTCACCACCTGCGTAACTATGTGCCATCACGTCTTCCGAATTCCGGGCCATACGGAGGGGGACTGAATGCGGCTAATCAGCAGCAGCAGCAGAATTGGGTTAGTCCGCTCCCTGTTCGGTTCCTATCTGCGGAGATTCCGCGGCGACGGAAGCAGAAAGGCGGGGAACCGGTGCCGCAATCTGCGACGCAAGTTCCGTTGACGAATCCAGCGGACGAGTGGATTTGTGCTTTCTGCGAGTATGATTTGTTTTATGGAGATGATGTGAGATATCGACGGGCGGTGCGAAATCGGAAGAAGATTTTACGGCGACGGCGGCGGGCGAAGGAGCGTGCGGCGGCGGCTGCGAGCGGGCGGTCGAATTCAAACGTGGCACCGGCTTCAGCGGCTGTGCCCACACCTCCACCAGCTCCAGATGCTGTACCGGACGTGTCTAGCGAGTCTGAGAGCACAATTGCTGGTCGGAAAAGCGAGCAGGCATACGGATAGAAATATTGCACACTGAATTATAAGCTTTGAGTTTGGATTTGACCCTGACTTCAAAACTTCATGTACCCTCAGTACGATTACCCACCGTATCATCCATACGCTGCCACCTATGCCCAGGGAAGTTACTTACAGCCCTCAACGCCGACGACGGCAACGACAACAACGACACCTACACCCGGTACTACCTGGTCAGGAGACTGGCACCAGCAACCAACGCACTATGGTAGTCCATCCTACCCACAGCCTCTGACGACGAGCGAGTCGTATTCTTCGAGCAGACCAGAGCCTACGACGACACCAGAGCACGGGCATGCCCAGCATGGACACGGACATTCGCATGGACATGGACGCTACCCCAGTAGCGCACCACCGACGACGGCGAGCACGAGCAGTCTCGTCAATGGCAATGGCAGCGAGCAACCTAGGAGACTCGTTCATAGCCCTGCGATTCATCATCCGAGTCATCCTCAGCACCATCCTTCTCAACATCCCCAACAACAACAACACCCTTCTCAACATCCTCAACAACATCCTCAACATTCACAACAACATCCTCAACATCAGCACCAGCACCAACACCAGCCGCAGCATCAACCGCAACATCAACCGCAACATCAGCCGCAACACCAACCTCAGCACCAGCCGCAACATCCACCGCAACATCCACCGCAACACCAACACCAACCTCAACACCAACCTCAACACCAGCACCAGCAGCAACCGCACCAGCACCAGACACCGCACCAGACACCGCATACTCATCATGCACATTTGAGCCAGCACCAGGCGTCTCAGCACCACCCACAACAACAGCAGCAGCAGCACCAACATCAACAGGCTCACCCGCATCCACACCCTCATTCTCAACCCCATCCACATACCCACCGTACCCAGCACCAACAGCAACCGAGGGAGCCCCCGCATCCGCATCCTCCTCCTCATCCACACCCTCATCCTCATCATCCCCATCCTTCGGCGCCACCACCACCGGCTGCTCCGCCCGTGAATATTCCTCCACCCATTCAGGCGTCAACCCATGCCTCGCATAGCTCCAGACCTCCAACGAGGCGGAGGAGAGAGGAACAGTCGCCCGTGGTTAAACCGTCTTCGGTGCAAATGGCGGTTGCACCTCCCGCTGCACCCCCGGCGTCTAATCCAACTGCGCCTGCTGCTCCGGTGCCTCCGATTAATGCAACGCCCACTATGCCGTCTAATACCGTTATAACGACGGCAACGGCGACTATGGGCGTAGGCGTAGGCGTGGGTGTTGGTGCAGGGCTGGACTATGTCAAAGTGCGTGTGTATTGTTCATTTTCATGAATTGTATTGACTCACGTAACTGTCTAGTTATTCGAGTCATACAAGACTATTATGGATGGAGGTAAAGAGCTCGGAAACACCACAGGAGGAAGTGACGCTTCTGGGGATGGTAGCAATCGGTCCTCTCATGCCGAACTGGCAGAGACGATCGAGAGGATGCTTCAGTCTGCTATATACGGCGCGCAAGTGTTGGACGCGGCGTCTCGGCAACAACAGTCGCCGCACCACCATCCGCATCATCACCAACAGCCACCGGGCCAGGGACAACAACACCATCCGCACCCTAGTCAACCACCCCAGCCGTCACCCTACCCTTCGCATGCACATCCACTCCCGCATGCTGCTGGACCGTCTACGCTAGGTCCCCCATCGTCCTCTTCTTCTTCGCTATCACCTTCGTCTCATCACCATCCTCATCCACATCAACACCAGCAACAGCGTCCACACCAGCAGCAGCATCCACAACACCCACAACAACCACAGCACCAACCACAACACCAACAACACCCACAACATCCGCATCACGCGCAGAGTTCGTACCATCACGGTATCAGCGGTGGAGGGCATGGTCACGGACATGCCGTGCAGCAGCAACAGCAGCCGACGCCTACGTCGGATACGAGGTCTCCTAGAGGTGGATTGAAAGACGCCGTTGGGAGCGTAGTCGACGGTGGACGGAACGCACCTGGCCCCGTGGAAGGAGGAGGAGGATTAAACATGGGTGTAAACGTCGGCGTGAATATGGGCGTGAATATGGTCGGTGGGAGTAATGGCTTGAAGGAGTCTTCTTCTTCTGCTGTTGGGGTTAATGGGTCGAGTGGTGGTGGGCCTCCTCCGAGTAAGCGGCAGGTGGGTGGTTTTTTTTTGAGGGTTTTTTTTTGTGTTAATTATGTTTGTTTTTTTTTTGTAGAAGGGTGATGAAGGTGCTGTTGCTGGGACGGGGACGGGGAGTGCAGGAGGGGCTAGTGCGGGTGCAGCGGGAACAGGGACGGCGGGGGTTAGTGGTGGTGCGAGTACGAGTCAGGAGGGACAGACGTGTTTGGGCTGTCACGCGACGTCGACGCCGGAGTGGAGGAGGGGGCCATTGGGTGAGTGGGGTCGATTTTTTATTGATTTTTTTTTTGTTAACTGGGCTTGTAGGTCCCAGAACGCTATGTAACGCGTGCGGATTGGTGTATGCCAAGATGGTTGCGTGATATTTCTTTTTATCTCTACTTCCTTGAGCTAATTTACGATTAGATTAAAAAACGAACGCGGGACAAGAATAATAAAAGTAACGCCAATGGGAATTCTAATGGTTCCAATAATGGTGGTGGTGGAAAGAACTCGTCGTCTGCTGGGGGGAAGAACAGTTCCTCTGGGCATGGAAAAGGAGGATCGTCTAAAGCGGGGGGTGGGACTTTATTGGGGAGATTGGGAGGCGGAGGACATGACGATTCGATCGATGGCGATAGCGGCGATGAGGACGGGTATATGTCGCAAGATAGGGATGTGGGTTTGGTCGGTGTTGCGCGCGAATGAGCGCCGGGGTTCTGTTATCGCGTGCGTCCGTCGCTCGTCTTTTCTTTTTCGATCTTTTTCTTTCTTTTGGCTCTCGATTGCTATCGCGTCTTTGCTTCAATCTTGTCATGTTTTACATTCGACCTTCGTGGACAAACGATGTACTACGCCTTTCGAGTTTTCTATACGTTACCGTGACATCTCTCTCTCTCTGTGTTTTAATCATGAGCTTTCTTGCACATTGTACATTGTACTACATTGAATGTTCAGTTATAAATGTTTTCGGGATAAGTGTAGTGTCGTGGTCGAATTTGGGTCTCGAGCATGAAGGAAGTCAACGGACTCGGAATAAGTTGCCGAACAGAGCAGCGTCGCGCACTTCACGCTCCAAGTATTTCAATCGTTCAAACTGAACCACCCCAACTTTGTCCCAATTTCAGGGTCTATTGGTGAGGCTTGTAACATTCACCTCGGCGCCCAAGATAATGAAATTGATGACTTTATCGTCATATCAGGGCCGCGCTTCAATTTACATAAGTAAAGATTGTCCGGAACAGATCCATATAGTCCCTTCTGGATATAAGTTATAAGTATCTTGCTTATCTAGCTGGAATTAACGTGGTTATGGTTGCTAAGAAGCTCGACGAGTGAATTGGACTGGATTGAGCAGAGTTCCCCGTCACGGAGGAAAGTTTGTTCGCCGTGCGTGTCGCTAAGACTCCGTCGAACGTAACGAAATTCTCGGTATTTACCGAGCTCAGTACGGACTTCAGGGACTCATTCAATTGAATGGGCCCTGCAAGCACCTTGAAGTCGAACCACCACAACATCGAAGTACAACATCGTAGTGTAAGTCAACTATATTCATTATATGTTCAACATTCTGAACTCAAGCATCTCCTGCAGTCAAATCACTTCATTGCTGAACGACTTTATGGCATCCGAAATGCGCTCCACGCGCCACATTCCCTCAGAAGTTTCATGCGAGATCTTTTCGCACTTGTCGTCTCCTTTGCGACTTCTGGAACCATACAAGTTCCCATGGTACCTTGGCCAAGTTTGCTCCGAATGGAGAGCCGCCTTTTTATCGATGCAGCCCTACTTCTGGAACAAAATACAGATAGAGCGGCCTGAAGACCGTGATCGACAGCCAGACTCCGCACGTATTATGGCAATATTAACATTCTTTCTCAATGTCACAAGTGGTGCACCGTTTTCCTTCACTTTGTACAAGGAGAGTCAAGTTCCCGACGCGGAGCTCATTCTTTCCAAACTCCGGGATTAT
>WION01000125.1:0-141721 GCA_015039365.1 Amanita rubescens
GCTAGTGTTACAAACACGGTACGGACTCCTACATTATGATTACATGACACGTCGGACATGCTTACTTTTTCGTATATGCTTATCCCCTCGTCGCATCCCCATTATGTTCATCAAACGGACTACCTCGTTCCCTTGTCGATCCCCATTCCGTTTACCCTATGCCCAACCCCTTGTTCATACACGTACCATCCCCTATGCCCCCTGTTTTACATATACTTGCTATCGCCCTTGTTCTACTTACGATACGGCTGTGTTTCTGTACATGTATATAAACCGATGTACTGTAACGTCGAACCTTAAGTTCGACTTAACTGTCTTTATCAATATCACATCTCATCTCGCCTAAAAGAACGTCATTTCTACTCCGTTCATTATCGCTCTCAAGGATAAGACTCCTTCTAGTCGTCTTATCACTTAGCTATTTGTTCACCTATTGTTTGACTTGTCCGTTGGACTTAGTCTACTTTGTCAAGCGCTCTTAGCGTGGACGCATCGTAGGTGGAGATCGACGTGATCATAACAGTGAAGGCAGTAGGGTTTTTCTTGAGGAACGTTCGTATGGCTTTGCCATTGTCTTGGTTATAGATGAGGTCATTTAAGGACCTAAGGAGGGATGAGTATTTTTTACATTCTACGAGTATGTGATGTCGGGAGTGGAAAGTACCGTATCCACAGTGATGACAATGAGTAGCTTTATCTGGGAAGAAACGCTCCCGGTATTCACCTGTAGGAGCGTGGCCTGTAAGGATACGCGTTAGCCGGCTGACATTGACAATATTATTGTTACCGAGATCGATGAAGAAGTTTTTGTTTTTTGACTTGAAGTATGGGCGGAATGGTTTCCCTTACGTCGGATGCGGATGAAGTTGTGCCCGATGTAGTTTTCTTGTAGCGCCCTCAGGCGCCACCATTTCTGAGCGCATTCCTTGTCTTCTTCAAGGAGGTGGAGGCGAAGGCCTCCCGGGTGGACGTCCACATCCCCCCCACCGTTTGCTGCTCTGTCAGCACGTTCATTGTCATCGATACCTACATGTGATGGGCACCCGTAAAGCGTAATTGGTGTTCTGGTGATCTTTGGAGCCATTCCCGAGCGAGGACGGCTGAATGCATACATAATAGCACAGTTTGGGTCACGGTTGGTGAAAGAGCGACGCAAGAGTCTACCCCTTGAGGGGCGACGTAAAGTCTGCCCCTGGATTCTTCTGTGCGAGACCGTGGGGATGATGAGGGCGAGAAAACGAACAGAGTACATGGTGGTGACCGTCGAGTCAGATCAGATTATAAGTGCAGTCAAAACACGCGCAAAGTTCCGAGGCCCTGAAAGGACTCAGGTCCAGAATCTTGCACCGGGAAAACGCGAGAAACGCCAGTGCGGACGGCATTTTCCGGCGAACATCCCCGAGACAACAACGGCTCCACTCACGACGTTTTTCGGCACTATGCGAGACATCCATGCAACTCGTGGAAGACGCGACACATCCAAGCTCTACACAGAGCTGCCCACATTGCCAAATTGTGAAGACCGGATGCCGTTCAAAATGGATTCATAATGGACGTGGATGGTATGTGTCGTTTCGTATCCTCCAAAACCTTACTCATATCATCCTATCTACAGCTTCCATCTCTATGCATGAACCATGCTCTTCCAGTCTCCAAAATATGGGTCATCCTTCACGACGAATACCAACGCGCTCTTACCTCCCACTTTATCAAAACATCAGGATGCTATCGAGTATGCAGAGTCTGTCTTGGGCCTTGTGCGATTCTATCGAGCTCAGATCACCGGGTGATTGAGTCACTTTCGACAAGGACGTACATCCAATCTGACTACTTGTCTTTGGTGATAGCCATGCGCAAGGATTCTTACCACCGGATCTCAACTCGCTGACTAGTAGTTCATGCAATTTCAAGGGGATGTTTTACTATACCAACGTGAGCCCATCTTTCCTCTCGTTTTCACCCACCCATCTAACGCCCGCCCCAGAGCCGACACTTCACCTACTTCCCTATATCCTACAACAACCCCTACAACGGACTCTCCCAAGTCTACAACATCACCCACGTTCTCACCCCCAACACCTATTCGACTCGCAAGCCTTCAACGATTACTCCCCGCTTTTCCTGCAACCTACGCCATGACCTACCTCATCACATTCGCACTGTACAGTTGTGTGATCGTCCACGACCAACGACCTCAAACGGGCGACATCCAAACTAATGCAAAACTACTCCGAAGTGGTGGTACTTGGGTGTGTTTTGTGTCTTTCCCGAAATGGCCTACGCCCCGTCCTCTCCCACCTCCCGCAGATCATCTCCCCTCTACCCACTCCAAACTGAATCATCCCAACATCTACAGTCAATGAGACTCGCACCGCAGGATAAAGCGTGACTAACGGGCCGTCTTCCTCTTCGTCGAGTTCTGGAGCGACCAGTCCGCCAAATTCGGTGGTCAGTTGGGAAGCATACAAATGCGGTTACGAGGCGATGCCAGAAAAGGAAAAGAAGACGACGAGCATATCGTAAGTAGGGGCACATAACAGAATTTGGTAACTGACGAGAGTTGTATAGAACGATTTTGAGAGAAAGTCGTTGCATATGACAAAGAGCATCGGGGAGAGTATCTAGCGCCCACGTTGGCGCAGATTGGGCGTTGCGTTGCCCGCTATTCAACCTCGCTTACCGCCTGTCAATCGTATGACATTGATCGATGGACATTGTATTGACGACTGCCAAACCGTTTATTCGCTGTCCGCCACTACGAAATTTCAGTGTGATAGATTGTCTCTATGTTTTCCGCATATGCTGGTCCTCACTTATTTAATGTCAGTGTCAGCTTCATACTTAATGTTGTAGATATGAGTAGCGGGAATCAAATGGGTTCATGAATAATTCTATTAAAGACGGGCCAAAAAGAGACTTACATACTCTCTGAAAGCAAGGTTGCAGCCCGCGAAGCCGGCACTTCACGAGTACTGAAGTAACAGCTCTACGTGAAACATCCGAGCAGCGAACGGCGATTCACGAGAGAACTTTTCCGCCAGTGAAGGATACGGCTCTAAGCAAGACATCCAAGCAGTGTCCCGCAATTCGCGCAACACATCCATGCAGTTAGGCTATAGTGCTGTCCAAGCAGCGCACGTCATCAGGCCTAGAATATCTCGAATCGTTAAAGACATGGAAATAAGAATGTTGAGACTTGAAACATGCTAAGCTAGCCATTTTCTGACGAACGACTTGCTCGTCTGTCTAGAATTTTGTGGGCCAAATGGCCTCATTTATTTTTTTAAAAAAAAAGACATATGACTTGTGAAGCCGCCCAGCCTCGGACCATGCCACGCGAAGTGGTGGCCCACATCCCACAAGTTCTCTAGGAGGTATTGAACAGGTATTACAACTATTCACAAGCTTCATGAGCTAGAAACACATAACAAAAGTATGGCTTTCATTGAACGCACAAGTGGTCTACTCCTATTGTGAGCTATGGGCCTATGGCCATTTATGATTGGCCGAAGCATCGTCACATACACAAGACTATACAGCTTGCAGGAAAAGAGTGTTCAATCTGAAGCATGCCGTACGCAGTGAAAATCGCAAACTTGAGTGGTTACATCAGACAGTACAGTAGAATCAATTGTTGCTGGGTGGAGGGACACCCCATTCTGGTAAATAAATAAAAAATGGGTGCTGGAAGGAAGTCCAATAAGGTTAAGCTACGGTTTGATGCAGCGCAACGGGACCGCATCTCCTGAATATTCACAGAGCAAGAGGCTGGGAGTTCTTAAATTAGCTTACTAGGGTATCACGACGCTCGTCCATTCTGCAATTGCTTCAGCTTTTCCCTCTTCTCCTTCAGCTTCGCTAGTGCGCTTTGCTTCGTTATTCCACCTTCACGATTCACGTAGCTGGGGAATACCTGGCTACAAAAAGATGAGATAGAAGCCCTTTTCTTTATTGATTAGTGACAGTCTCCCCAGGCTGGACTGTAACTATGGTGGATTTTTGAATTTTTGAAAAGGGTGGTCCATCCAGTGCTTCCATTGCTAAAGGACTATCACTCCATGTGTTTTGTGGTAAATACTAGTATCAAATAGACTGTGTTACCTAGGGAACTCCAGGGGATGTACCCTTTTGGATGCCAGTGACCACTGGGGAAGTACTCCTGCTGTTCCCCAGCCTCCTGGTGTCCACTGGGGCCACTGGGGGAGTACCCCTCAGCTGTTCCCCAGCCTCCTGGTGTCCACTGGTCACCAGTGGGGCAAGTACCCCTGCTGTTCCCCCCCTCCTGGTGTCCACTGGGGACCACTAGGGGGAGTACCCCTCAGCTGCTGTCCACTGGTGACCACTTGGGTACTTTTTGCTGTTCCCCAGCCTCCCATTGGTATCCACTGTACCACTGGGGAGTACCCCAGCTGTTCCCCAGCTTCCTGCCAGTATCCACTGGTGACCATTGGGGGAGTACCCCTGCTGTTCCCCAGCCTCCTGGTGTCCACTGGTGACCACCGGGGGAGTACCCCTGCTGTTCCACGCAGCCTCCTGGTATCCACTGGTGACCACTGGGGGGAGTACCCCTCCTGTTCCTCAGCCTCCTGGTGTCCACTGGGGACCACTGGGGGGAGTACCCATGCTGTTCCCCAGCCTCCTGGTGTCCACTTGGGGAGTACCCCTCAGCTGCTGTCCACTGGGGACCACTAGGGGGAGTACCCCTCAGCTGCTGTCCACTGGTGACCACCTGGGGACTTGTACACCTGCTGTTCCCCAGCCTCCCAGTGGTATCCACTGGCAACCACTGGAGGAGTACCCCTGCTGTTCCCCAGCTTCCTGGTGGACCACTTGGGGGAGTACCCCTGCTGTTCCCCACCCTCCTGGTGCCCACTGGGGACCATTGGGGGGAGTACCCCTCAGCTGCTGTCCACTGGTGACCACCTGGGTACTCGTTGCTGTTCCCCAGCCTCCCAGTGGTATCCACTGGCAACCACTGGGGGAGTACCCCTGCTGTTCCCCAGCTTCCTGGTGTCCACTGGCAACCACTGGGGAGTACCCCTGCTGTTCCTCAGCTTCCTGGTGTCCACTGGGGACCACTGGGGGGAGTACCCCTGCTGTTCCCCAGCCTCCTGGTGACCACTGGGGGAGTACCGCTGTTTACAATGTTCATGCATATTCGAATCCTGACCGAAATATGCATGAAATTGGGCATTCTTGTATAACTGGTGTGCGCATTACTGATTGCTACAGGGTTGTCAATCGCTCTGCATCTCAAAAAGAGAAACTTCTTGCTTGCATTACTAGTAGTGGGAAAACACCATAAAATGTACCTCAAACTGAATAGTAGTACTTGTAGTAGTATTGCAAAACATACCTGAGCTCACTTCCCTCATTTCCAGCCCAAGTTGTTGTAGTGCAGCAACCTTGTCAATTGTCACTGCCTTTGTGTTTTTTGATACAACTTTGGGAACAATGATCTGGTAGAAGGTAGGAAAAAAGCATCCACCAGGGTACTCGGGGAGTGCCCCTGGAGTACCCCAGTGTCCTGGCGTCCACCAGGGTACATCGGGGGAGTGCCCCTGGAGTACCCCAGTGTCCTGGCGTCCACCAGGGTACGTCCACCATCAATTCTGCAAAGTCCATTCAGATGTACTGGTAGTGTGTCCTAATCATTTCTTCTGAGAGATCCTAACTAACTTGGTGCTGTGGGCCACCGCTTTGCATGGCATATCCGTGGCCATTTGGTTTGGTAGTATTTGATATTTTATAGCAGCAGAGGCAAACCTTTGAGGAAATAATAGAGTAAATGTATATAAAAATGTCGGCCCGCACAACACTATTTGATCATGCTTGCCAAGTCGCGAGTCGGTATTTGCCGCTACAGTTCGGAGTGAAGCGATTCCAGAATGAAACTTAGAGGTGTGCCAGGCCACCACTTTGCGTGGCACAGTGGTCCGAGGCCACAGAGCCTCATATATAGCAGCCTGTTCCTGCAGTCTTGCAAATTTAAATTATGTTCAGTTGTCTCTTCGGTGGTCGGCACGCGGCGAATCTGTCTCGCGCGATGAAGGGGAGATGTCTCACGTACGGCCGGGGCCTTCGTCGGAAGATGCCGCGCGTAGCGTACACCGATCGCTAATTTCTTAATTGGGCTCAGCTATCTCGGACTCACGAGCCGCTCGCTTAAGATACCTCATCCTTTCAGGCCTCGGAATGAAATGAGGCTCGGGAGACTTATGATCTCTGAATACGATAGCTAGATCTTATTATATAAATCTGTAGACCAATATGTATAACTTTTGTGAGAAACAGATACAAGTAACATCGGCAAAAAGCATGTTAATTAGTTTTTTTTTTTTAGAAGGCCTCGGCCATCATCGGCAGCTTAAAGTGTTACAAAACTCGACGTTAAAAAAACCGATTCCTCCTTTCAGTCGGCCTCGGAATGTGGAGTTTGGATAGTACCCACGAGTTTTGGAATGTGGTCCATCATTTGCCAGCACCGGAAATGTGAGTGCTCGTTTTTCGCCCCTTCTGTTGTTCTTTCACCCAATGATACGATTAGCATATTCTGTCGAATATCTATGAAGGTCCGTATCGGACAAATTCAGTTGCATATGCCCTCACACCGTGATCCATCATGAACCGCCGTGACCCGCCGTAACCCATCGTGATCCAGTGTGATCCGCCATGGCACATCGTGATCCAGCATGAACCGTCGTGATCCAGCGTGGGCGGGCGTGATCCAGCGTGAATGTGAACCGCCGTGGACCTCTCACTGCCCGAATTAGTCCTTTGATCCCACCCGTGACCCAACAACGTCCAACAACAACAACCCTCTTATTCAAAGCCAAGGAAGCTTTTCGCAGCGAAGTACCAAACGAGTGAACGTCAGCGGTTCAATCGCAGGCTGAATGAGGATGCTCCGATCAAGCACAGTGCGAGATGAGGGTGGAAATGTAACGTCAAAACAGATTGGGCGATGATGTGTCTTAGCATACAGATCTCGCGAGACCTTGGCAGATTGTTCATGATTCGCCCAGCGATTGTAATGTATGACAAGAAGACAACCTGCATGTAAGTATCGCTCCAGAGACGCACGGCTTCGACTCTGAGTATCTTGGGTATCCACCCCTGCTTTCTCGTCATATCGGTTACAGCTGTACCACGCGATTTCGCTCCACGGACCTGTCATCTCGTTAGCCACTATATGCGCTATAACTGCTACGAACATAAATTACTTACCCATGCACACCCAACAGAATTCATGCTTGCACTTCTTGCACTTCATATGACTGGAAGGTTCGGTCAAGCAACTATTCCATGTAGAGAAGCACAGGAGCACCTACTTGCGCCCTCCATTCTTCTAAATCGTACTCTGACAGTTGCCGCACTCTTTCGTATTGCTCTTGATCTAATTAGCCGTCTCACGGCACTTCTTGAGCCACATCTTCGCGATAGCGCATACAATTGGCCTGTGATCATCTTCAATTGTACAGCCAAAGCAAAACCTGTGTTCCTTCGCCGCCAAACCCAATGTAGGCCCTATTTCTTTTGGACTGTCTAGACCGGGAACCCGCGGGCCGCAAGACACAGTGGGAACAATTCATCAAGCTGAACTTGGATGCAGCGGACGGGCAAGAAACCGTGTTCGTGCAACCGGGGTAGGGGCAATACTTCAACTCCTTCTTCGACCCGACAAAGTTGTGTGCGAGCAACTCTTGGAAACGTGCCCAGATCTGTACATTTTCCTTCTGTTGTTCTGGATCGATCCCGGATGTGGATGCGTCGGTCGGAATCAGAATATCACGGACAAACGGATCTGGTGCCACCATTGAATTGACAGCCCTCCGCCATGCAGCGAACGACGTGTTCGCCTTCGTCGTGAATCTTTGAAACCAAAAACATGTTCCAACAGGCAGGTGTAGCAGAACATGTGTACGCAGTGAAGCAAAAGGGTTGTGATGTCGGACAAATCATCATAGCATATGGGGCATGTGAAAGGCTCGTCCAGTTTAGGAGTGTATTTGGTATACCTCGGCGCAGCATGTAACGAGGATGGAGAACGCGAGACGGAAGATGTGATACTAGGGGACCGTTTTGAACCAGAAAGTTCAAATAGTTTGCTTGCAGTGGATCTCGTCGAACGGCGGGAAGAGGTGGAGGAGCCGCTGGACCTGACAGGATACACGAAAGATGCCACAACCTACCTCAACGCCAGGAATGTTGC
The DNA here is from genome assembly GCA_015039365.1 of Amanita rubescens. Classification (NCBI taxonomy): domain Eukaryota; kingdom Fungi; phylum Basidiomycota; class Agaricomycetes; order Agaricales; family Amanitaceae; genus Amanita; species Amanita rubescens. Next base: position 8,213 of record WION01000125.1, read on the forward strand.
AGATATACTCCACGTCCTCTCGCATCTGTTTCAATCTCGACCTCTGTCTGGCTCAAAGAACGGTAATCGATCCCGTAGGCTTTACGCATCGTCTTTGGAGCGACTTTGAAGTCGTCGCCATCTGCGTCCATGTCCATCTCATTGTCAGAAACTGCATAAGTGTCGTGAATTAGGGTTGCTGTGTCGCGATAAACGAGGTGACTTACTATTGTCGTCGTCGTTTTGGGTTGCATCGAACATTTCGTCATCATAGTACTCCTCGTCATCTGAGTATATAAGTAACCTCGGGACAATGGCTGGTAAGACGCTAGCTTGCCTCGTTGGACGTTGGTGGCTGGGCGTGAGGGGCTCTGTGAGGGGGGACCATGTCTTACGGAGGTGATGGTTGCATTGCTTCTGATGATCCCATGCATTGCCGGGACTTCTTTTGTCGTACAATAACGAGGAGTGAAAGAGCCATCCTCATTTGAGCTCCGTTGTGGGAATGTTATGTCAGCTTATCGTGATCACGACGGTTCACATTCACGCTTTGCATGCCAACGATGATTCACGCCAGGCCACGGTGATTCACGCCGGGACACTGTGATTCACGCCAGGACATGGCGGTTCACGATGAGCCGCCGTGATCACTCTCTATTTTTACACGCAACTGAATTTTGTCTGATACGGACCTTCATAATGGTGTGCTACTAGTATGTAAAACACAGTTCACGATAGGACACAATGGTTCACTGCGGTTCACGGTGTTTCACGATGGGTCACGATGGTTCACGACAGTTCACGGTGATCAAGGGTGATCAGGGCGTGTATAGCTGTGTATCCACATTTTGTCCAATACGGACCGTCATACGGGAGACTGAGCTGACCACTTGTCTTTAGCGATGCGGCCCACAGTGCAAAAATTCTTATGACCGGATTTGAACTCACTATTGACTACTAGTGACTAGTAGTTCATGCGATTTCGAGGGCCGTTGTACTATACCAACGCAAGCCCATCTTTCCCCTTGTTTTCATGCATGCGTCTAACCCTCACCCTAGGACTGATACCTCGCCTTCCCTGAATCCGGAAATAACCCTACACCCAACTCACCCAAGTCTACAACATCACCCGTGTTCACCTGTACAACTCATGAACCTTCAACAATCACTCCCCTACATTGGATTCTACGTGATCGTCTACAGCTCTACCACGCCGGCGTGCTGCTCAACCTCGTACAACTTCAACCCCAGTCCTCCTTGTTAATGGCAAACCTCTAAAGTCATCTCTAAAATCTTCAAATTCTTCTCCATCACTCGTCATTCAACCATCTCGAACACGTTCAGAGCCAACTACCCCATTGTTAGCTCAGAAAAATGTTCATTTCCCAGAAGGTGACCTTGTTTCCGTCCGCGTCTTCAATCGTTCTGCAAGACCGGCTTCCCTCTCAAAGCCTTTTGGAGATGATACGGAGACAGAGACAGAGACCGACAACAACGGCGTTGCAGCTTGGCCAGCCGCTGCTTCCTATTTTAAATCCCTCGCCGTTGCAAAACCTGCCAAAAAATCTTACCAACTAGACGCTGAAAAATGTTCTGTGGTCCCACACAAGCACGAACAGCTCGACCGCTACTCCAATGTCCATCTCGAGAGCCTCCAACTCAAATCCTCTCCAACGGTCTCTCCCGTTGTCTCATGCTCCATCCTCGTCCGCAATGTGGCTTTTGAGAAAACGGTCGCGGTTCGTTTCACCCTCGACAATTGGCAGACCACCAGCGAGGTTTTGGCTCGCCACCAGGCTTCCCTCGCTCGTCTTCCGGAACATTTTCCCCGCTCGTCACAGCGTCATCGCCCTGTACCACCCCAGGTTGTGCCTATGGTCTCACCATCGGCGATCTCGTAGCCAAGGCGCCCGAATGGGACCGTTTTTCGTTTACAATCAAACTCGAGGATTACGCTCAGCATCTAGATCAGAAAACGATGTGGCTAGTTGTGAGGTACACCGTTCCAGGCTCTGGCGAGGACAGTGGCAGTGAATGGTGGGACAACAACGCATGTGCGAATTACAAATTATGGTTTAGAGCGGCCAGTTCTAGTGCGTTCTTTCTTTCTTTTATCGCTCAAGCCCTCGTTTCTAACGTTATATCCAGCCCCTCAATCGCTGCCCAAGTTGTCTTCCCCCACCTCCCGCTCTAATTCTGTCCCCTCCCAGCACCAACTAAACCCGCACGGACCCATCCATTACCACCTTCGTCTTCCTTTGCCCTGTCATCTCTCATATCACCAACAATAACCGGAATGCCACCCAATGCGCCCATGTCTTTGTCACATTGTGGTCTCCCCTCACACAGACATCGCAAACAGTCGTGGCCTCTCCATCATGTACACGTCTGAGTCTTGAGGCCAGACTAACACCCCAGTATATGGAATTCTGCTATCCCCAGTCATCAAGCCCACCACCCGGTGGCCCGTCCTTCCTGGCTGTATTCTCAGGTCAACCTCAAATGCCCGTACCCTCGACGCTGGCGTCTGATCCTGTCACGGCCTTACTTCTAGCTGATGTGCCGAAGAGCGGTCCGCCGTTTCACAAGCGAGCTCAGTGGTTGGGTCCTGGACCGACACCTATCACTTTCCTTATATAGATAAATAACGTTCGTCACTTTCCGTACACAGGTAAAATGCGTTCGTCACTTTCCCTTATATAGATAAATCACGTTCGTCACTTTTCCTTATATAGATAAACCATGTCCACCAACACTCCCTAGGTACGAAATGCCGTTTCACATAACCCCGTCAATGAGGCGAAAGCAGCGATGAGGCCTGAGGCCTGAGGTGTGAATAGCACAGGAAAAGCTGCAAAAGGGAACGGGAAAATGACACCAAAAGCTGGCTGGCTGAGCCCCCAGTAACGACTAACAAACACTTGGTACTATGGGCCGCTGCTTTGCACGGCAGGTCCGAGGCCCTTTTTTTTGCAATTTACTCCGCAAAGATGGATACTTGTAAAGACAAGGTTTACATTGTTGTAATATAAAGTATGACAATGGTGGCAATAGAACAGACAAAACTGGTAATTTGCACGAGACATGAGTAGACTGATTACCATTACACCAATTGCACAAACAAGCCAAGGACGATTGTCGAACAAGGCTCCCACCACTAGTCACGAGTATGAAAAATGAGGTCCCAACCCACGCGTGAATCCGTGATGATGTTGTGCTCACCGTCAAGGGAATCGTGAGGTCAATGAGTATGACCTTTCTTTCCAGCACCGAAGTACGACTAGATGTCCAGAGCTTCTGGACAAAGAAACACAACCCAACTTGCGGAACACTCGGAGAAGTAGAGCGGCTCAACAACCACAGACTCACGCAGGTGAAAACGTCATCCACCTCGCATTACAACCATCCACCCAAAGCGGTCCTTGCCATCCTTCTGGCTGGATCCTAACATCATCTAAACTTCAAGGAATGTTCATAGATATGAATACGGGCAAATTGGTAGCGATGCTTACCGTTGAAACAATAAAGAGAAGGCCGACGTGGAACAGTGTTCGGCCAAAGGGGCTACGGAGGTCTGACCGATGTGCTTAAGTGCGATAGAGTGCCGAGAGCGAAGGAGAAGGAACGGAACGGTGACCGAGTCACCGAGCGAGAAGGAGAACGGAAATCGGACGCAAGGGAACGAGAAAGAGAGCGGAAGTGAGACCGGCTGTATATTCGATGTCCAACTACTACAGACAATGCCGTATATATACTACGAGGACATGAGGCTTACCTGCGACGAGCCTTCCTCCGAGTCCGTTGGTCCGTGCGCGTCTAGGTGCCCCGTTGCGTTCGAATATCGCTCAAGTTGCGGGAATGGCCCTGTCGGAATATGGCCGAAGGTCGTTGGCGCGAAGGTTTGACTTCGGAAGCTTCCGTGATGCGTGATGTGATGCCGAGAATCGGAATGCGGTGCGCTTCGGTGTTCGGTTCCAACGTAGCCGGAACCGGCTCGTTACACCTCCCGGGGTCTTTTAATACTGACCTCCTGGTCAGGTCCGAGGAGATAAGAGGGCGATAAGAGATAGAGGGGAGTGGAGGGTGGGTTCTTCTCTTCCTCTTCTACAATCATGTCGGCCGTATCCGCAGGCGGTGGGAGCAGTGTCACGAAGCTGATAGCGCGCAAGCTGGACAAGCACGTCGAGGCGTTTGGCGAGCGGTTGCTGGATGTGCCAGAGGGGGAAGTAAACTTGAGCAATGAGGGGGATGTCCGGAAATGGCTAGAGCTGGCGAAGAACGACGTGGTGAGTAAGGGGTACGTTGTCGTTGGCGGAAACTTAATCGTGTCCAGGAGAAGATCCGGACGTATAGCCGGGAGCTTGCAGATGCGGGGTCAACGACAAAGCTTGTTTCAGTCATCACGGATGGCCTCGTCCAGTACGATAAGCTCGGCGTCGGTCTACGAGAACTTAGTACAACGGTGAACCTGGCAAGGTCCTCCTCCGGGGCGAGTTTGCGTCCAGAGGACTCTGCGAGCCATATCAGTTCCGGTTCGGTTGCGCGAAGTAGCGTCCTAGAAAGGTCGTCGCATGCGGGTGCGCCTGCTGGCCGTCAAACTGTCCCAGAAGTGCCAGTCGTCGATTTCAAGAGACCTGCGCCGAGGCCTCGTACTACACGCAGTAAGGTCGCTCCGGCTGTCGGTTCAGAGTTGATTTCCCTTCAACAGGTACGTTGGTGATGGACTATGTCGCGGTCCCTCAGCTGATGCCCGAATCGCAGCGCTGCGAAACTTGCGTAAGGCTGAATAAGGCCTGTGTCTTCTCCGGCGACCATACGGCATGCGATCTCTGTCGAGCGAAGAAGGTAAGGTGCGCCATGCCTGGTGCGGATGCTCCTGTTGTGCGATCCTCAAGCGTCGCGTCGTCGGCTGCTAAGAGCATTCCGTCGTCTTTGGCGCGAGGTGTAGGCGCACTTGGGGTATCGGGCTCGTCGGTGAAGACGCCGTCTCGGTCGGATAAACGGAAGATCGAGGTTGGGAGTAGTCCGGAGGAGCAACCTCCGCGTAGGCGTAGCAAGACGGATCTGAAGGAGGCCGGTGACGTGGAGACGGGTTCTGAAGGCGGTTCGGGAGCAGGTAAGACGAAGGCGGGCTATGAGGATCGTATCGGCAGGCTGGAGAGGAAGCTGACGAGATTCCAGGACCTTTACAAGCGGTCGGTGGAGGACTTCTAGAGCAGCTACATATGGCGTTCCGTTGTCGGTGACAATGACTTCTATGGCTCCGTGGCGGCAGAGAATATCTTCGAATATGAACTTGGCGATAGCTGTTGCGTTTTCGGAGCGGAGCATTTTGTACTCGGGCCATGCGGAGAGAGAGCATCTTGCTTGCGTGATGTAGGTAAATCCGCCGGATGCTGGCATCTTCATGGTGTCCATGTGTACGATTCGGAAGAGACCTCCGGGCTCTGGAACAGTCGGCGGAATGTGTAGGCGTTGGGCGTTTCGGATCTGGCAGTTATGACACGTCCGGACGTACCATTTAACGTCGTAGTCAAGGGAGGACCACCAGAAACGGTCTCAGATACGAGCGCGAGTCGCGAAGATGCCTTTGTGTCCGGTGTCATCATGTGCTTCCTGTATGATCTGTAGTCGCTTGGAGTCGTTGAGGATGACGAGCTTGTGTCGGCGGTGATCGTCTCGGTACCAGAGCCGGTCGCCTTGAATAAAGAATCGCTTGGCCTTGTTGAGCCATTGTCGGAATCGATCGGCTGACATGTCGGGCGGCCGTTGCGGGTTTTTGAGGTAGGCTTCAATCCTGAGTATGTCGGCGTCTCGGGCTAGCTGTTTTTCGGATCGGGAGAATATGTCGGGGCCGTCAGTTCCGGTGGCGTAGCATGCGGCGGTGAGGTGCGGCTTGAAAGTCCAGTTGGCGGCCTCGATACAGAATGCGTTAGCTTCGTCAATCCAGTCGTCCGGGTCGGAGTCGTCTGGAGGCTCGTCCTCTTCGGATGCTCGGCGCCTAGATAATCCGTCGGCGGGAGTGTGCTTCTTTGCGGAGACGTGGCGAAGTTTGAAGTCGAAGAGGAGGATTCCTGCTATCCATCTGTTAATCGTGTTATTCGGCTGGATATCCGGGTTATTGATCATTCCTTTAATATACTTAGCGTCCACCTCGACTACAAGATTTTTGACGCCGATGATGAATATCCGGGTAGCTTTGAGCGCGCGGAAGAGTCCGTAAAGCTCGAGTTTGGCCTGGGAGTATCGTTGTTCTCGCTCGTTGAAGGTAATAGATCCATAGCGGTTCGGATAGCGCTTCTTGTCGGGACCGATCTGTGATAGCCAGTATCCGACAGCGTACCAGGATGAGTCGACAGGCTAGGATAACCTCGAGAAGTGATTCGTAGTCGATGCCTCGGATGGCGTTGCAATTGATAGCGATGAGCTTGAGGTTCTCGAAGGCGGCGATATGGTGACCAATAAATTCGAACTCGACGCCCTTCCGTAGGAGTTCCGAGAGTGAGCGAGCGTGTTCGGCATAGTCTTTGACGTAGATGCGAATGGTGCCCATAGGTTCCTAGAAAACCTCTAACTTCGGTGATAGATTCGGGGATTAGGCCAGTTCTTGATCTTTTCGATTCGAGAGTCGTCCGGGAGGCGTCCTTCGTAAGTGCATTTGTGTCCGACGACGATAGCTTCTGGTAATACAGAAAAATGACTTCTTTCCGGAAAAGGTACCGCCGGCGTGTTTGACGCGTTGGATAACTCAGTTAATGTTCTGGATGTGTTCCCATACGAAGCGTCGGATGCCAGAATTTTCGGGGATGGTCTCGAAGGTTCCGTCGGGGAGCTCGTAGCGGGTTTTCGGTCCTTTACAGGGGCAGTCGTCGACGAAGGGTTTGGTGACATGCGGAATTTCAGTCTTGAAGGATATAGGTGAGGTCGCCGTGCTGGATCTGCATCGAGTTGGTGTATCCCATCGGAATAGACGTGAGGCGGAAGGTACCGAGAGGCGTTTGGAAGGTCGTAAGGTCTCGGGATTCGGTGGCAAGGCGGCGCTGGTCAAAACCGACGAATAGATCAAAGGTAGCGTAACATGAGTACCCACCAAATGACTCGGCGAGTAGTTCTACGTTCGGCGGCTGTCCAGAGTCTTTGATAGTGACGGCGTTAAGCGGCTGTAGGTCGTGGACGATGCGCAATGACTTCCCATCTTTCTTGTAAACGCAGAACCAGCGGGACCGATAGGATGAGCTGGACGGTTTGTAGACTCCGGAAGCGATTTTGTCTTTGATGATGCGTACGATCTCGTTGTATTTGCCAGGCGGAATCGGCATGTTCTTTAGCGTCCAGGGCACGTGTTCAATGGTCGGAATCACCACGGGGTCGAAGTAGTCGTCGGAGAACTTCCCTTTCTCTGCTTCGGTCCATGCGAAGCCTTCTTCGTGTATGCGGATCAGATGGTGGATGAGCTTTTCTTCTTCGGCGGTTAAGAATCCATTGGGGTTGATATTTTGTGCCTGCATTCGTTCTTCGGTGTATCGGGTTCCTGGGGTAAAGTCCGGTGGCTGTGTCGGAAGGGTAGGGAGATCGGCGAGGGGATCGGATGGGATGTGGTGGATAATTCGGAATTTCTCGGGTAGCGTGGTAGCGACTGGCTTAATTCGGTTGGCGACTTTCTTATATGCTAGTGTTTCGGCGGCGGGGACAAAATTAAATTCGAGCTCTGTAGTACTGATATGTCCGTTGTAAGGTAAGAGTATATTACCGATCATTCTGGGCGCGGTCAACATGTCCAAGAAATGCTCCTCCGACAAGTGGTATGGGTTGTCTCCCTTTCCAACTGTGTAAACGGTCGGCGCGTCGGTAGTTTCGGGCGTTGGTGTAGTGGCATCGGGGTTAGCAGAATTAGCGATCGTTGGTTGATTAAAGATGGTTGTAGGTGTGATATTGTGTATGTGCGGCGTAGTCGTATGTACGTTTGGCAGTTCTTCATTATTGACATGTTTGGCGGGCGACTGCGGATTCCGAGCGTCTCGTCTCCGTGTGGGCGATTCATCGACAATTAAAAACCCGTTTTGACGGTATGTGCTCCGCATGTGCTGCGGGACGATCTCGGGCGTGTGACAAGGACGGCGGAGGTTTTGGATTCGGGGCAGGTGATGGTGATGTCCTGGTTGCCATTGGGGTAGTCGCGGGTGACGGCGGAGAGCAGGGTGAAGAATGGGCGGCCGAGTAAAACTTCGTAAGGTGCGTCTTCCACGATGTATGCTTGGACTTGGACCGGTAATCCGCCGATAGTCAGGGTGAGGTTTTCGGTGATGCCAAGGGTCCAGTTCGATGTGCCGTTAGCGGTTTCCATCATGATGCGTCTAGAAGCGGAATAGCCAGAGCCTGGAGGTCTTTACCCTCCCCCACGCGTTCCTTGTGGACTCCTGAGGACTCCTGGCTCACTCCCGGGAATTCCCGGGAATTCCCGGGACTCCAGAGGGACTCCCACCTCCCTGGAAGACCCCTCATCCCAGCCAAAATGTACCGGGAGTGAGCTGGGACTCCCGGTAGACTCCCAGTAGACTCCCGGGACTCCTCTGGACTCCCTGTATGAGGAGTCCACAAGGAGTGTAAGGACTCCTTGTTTCATTCCTGTTTATGTGGTCATGTGACATGACCAGTTGGTCTGTGCGCAGGCCCAGGTATATAAGGAGGGGGCATCTGGCACATATCCCCCAGCACCCCCTCGGGAAAAGGGGGGGCAGTGGAGATAAGATTAGATAGATAGATAGATGATAAGCAGCTTAAGTAATATGATGGCCTAGATAAGATAAGATAAAATATAACAAAATTGAAAATTTCCTTTTATAGAAGTGTGACATTATGTAATATGTGACTGTGACAAAAAAGATGCGCCTAGCTTTTGTGATTCAGAATATGCAACAATCATAATGCCAAATAAAGTCAAACATGAGATATTTGCAAAATACATTTTCAAACATAGCTTTGAAAAAAATCAAAAAAATCAAAAAAATTCTCAAAAATCCCAAAAAATCATGTGATCACATCTGTGCAAGAATTGCAGTGCCAAATGCTGCCAAACTCAAGATACTTGCAAAGTACTGTTTTGAACACCAGTCTTTTGAACCTGATCTGATTTTCTGATTGCCTGACTTGTGCTGGAACACTGGTTGTCTGTTGTCTGATATTAACTGATGACATCTGATTGTCAGACAATCAAACAACCAGTTCCAAGGCTGAATGAAATGAAGCTCCATCTTATAAGAGCTGAGCCCTGTGATGTTTTGTAACACAACTTTAAGATGGCAGCAATTTCCATGTACAAACCATGCACATAACAAAGATGATCAGGAAGAATGGGCCTTGGATTTGCTGCTTTGCATCCCATACCCTCCAAGTGTCCCAGCACCAGTCAGGTAATCAGGAATCAGACACCATCAGATGTCAGATTTTTCAATTGGCATGTTTTCTGATGCTACTCTGAACCATTGCACAAGTCACTGCAACTGACTTCCAGTGGCACTTCCAGTCACTCATAACCAGCAACCCCAACTTCCTAAAACTGACCAAACTTGATCATCACCAGACACCCCTCCCAAATTGACTTTGCAGGTGGTCACACATGGAGTGGCAAAACCAAAAGACAAACAGACTTTTTGCATTCACATTTTAGCTTATTTAGTTTGGCATCATAATTTTTGCATGTCCTTGATCACATGGGACATTTTCAAGATTATTTTCAGACTTTACAATTCCTCACACTCACATCTGAAAAGGTCTTTTGCAAATATTTCAAGTGCTTGGGATTATTTGGTTTTACAATAAGTCCTACATATATGACCTGGATCATATGAATTTTCAGGTTTTTATTGCAAGTATAAACATTGCCAAACAACATGCATGCCCACCTGAAATTTGGAAAGCAGCATGAAATTGCACATGAGTGTGAAGTACTGGTGATGTCAGTTCTACTTACATAGGATGCAATAGGAATGGCTGGGAATGAGTAGGAATCCTGATGGATTAAGTTTCCATGAAGATGTGACTCAGTTACATGTGTGCCTTCAATACAAAGGCATGTGAACATTGAATGCCTTACTAGGTGGTTATGAGCAAATACTGAAAAGGATGATTGGCCATCAGGATTTTGGCTGAATTTGGATAAGGCTAGATAAAGCCTTAAAATAAATAAAAAACCTGTAATATTCCCAAGTCTGATATATGTACCAATTGGTAATTCAATTTAAAGGACAGTAGGGTTGGCAAATTTTACAATGTAGCCCAGAATTGACATTCTCACAAGTATGGTATTACCTGAGTAGTTGGTGTACAACACTACCTTGTCATGATCAGAATAATAACTATGGTAATTCTGGACAATTGGCCGAAAGAATTATGGAAAGCTGGCAGCTATTTCTGGACAGATAAGGGACGGTAGCAATGGCAGATTACATCACTGGTATCAGGATGATAATGCTGATCTAGCCTTGCCCAACCACATCAGCATTGATAAGTATGATAATCAGTTCAAAGAGTTACAAAATGCCACCTGTTATCCCAGGACAGATAAGAGATGGTAGTAATGGTAGATCACACCATATGTTTTTAACTGGTTCCTGCATACTACATCAACAAACAATCAGAGCAGGAAACAAGTGGGCCACAGGTGGATGGTGATGATGATAGTGGTGGTGATGGTGGTGGTATTGATTGGTGCAGATGATGTTTTTAAATGGTTTGTAGTTATTTAGATTCACTGTTATGTCACAGCATTGTAGTGCAACAGATTTATGTTGCTGTTACAGTAATGACAAATGAGCAGGGAGTGAGCAGGACTCCACAGGGACTCCTGTCCAGTCCTTGCAATTTTTACTTGCTACTTTTTTGCTTTGAACCAGGAGTGAGCAGGACTCCACAGGGACTCCTGGTCCACTCCTTGTGGGATGACTCCTGGCATTTTTCGCTTTTTTTGCAGTCAATGAGGAGTGAACAGGGAGTGAACAAGGAGTCCACAAGGAGTCCTTGTCCACTCCTGGCATTTTATGTCAATTTATCAGGAGTCTACAGGGAGTCCTGAGGAGTCCTGAGGAGTCCGGGAGTCCACAAGGAGTCCACAAGGACACGTGGGGGAGGGTAAAGTGTTGGTCGTGAGCAACGACGAGCAGGCGAGTGTGGTAGTGTAGGGTAGTCTTACGATTATGTTAGGAGGTTATCCACACACAACCACTAAGACACTCTGAGATGGGGGATGAGAACTAGATTGGTTCTATGGACAACAGAAACAATCGTAAGACTAAGGAACGTATCTAACCCTCAACCCTTATATACCCTTTCCCGTGGCTGTGCCATCACCGTCCCGCGGATTGCTGACTCAATCTCGCTACCGTCCGACTCATCAGCTCTCCATCTTAATACATACAAACAAGGTCGTTACAACCTTCCACTAGTTCACCTTCGTCTTCGGCACCCTCTCTGCACCCAAGACTCCCTTCGGACTGATCTCCGTAGCCCCTTTGGCCGAACACACTTCCGCATCAGCCTTCTTCTGATCATTTCAACTGGAGCCCACCGCGAGGGGCTCTTAGGTCAGTCCATTGGTCATTCCTTTCACCCAACCACTGCACAGAAAGCATCGGACAAGTTCCGGTGTCACTTGGAATCTGCTCCGAGCCACTCCAAGCACTCTGCCGGGCTCCCCATTGCTCAGAGACCATACCCCGCCGACCTTTCTTCAATTATACCTCCCCGCTCTTTACACTGCAGTAGCCTTCACCACTCGGCCCCACAGCACTGACACAGCATCAGCCGAACAACGCCCACACGTTCCACTACTCCCGATCCAGCTCCGATCGATCAATAGCTTTCGCCCCTGAGCCCCTTGCTTAATCCACCTCGCTTCGCTTCGGCCTACCAATAACATCATGACCGAACCAAACCGCCGCATGCCCATCCGAACGAACAAGGAGGCACCCTGCTTCCGAGGTACTACTGCTGGCCTTGAGAGATATGTATCTCGAAGATATCGAGATGATCTGCGAGGATAGACAATGCTCTGGAGATGCCGAACTGATCAAATGGGCTGTCTACTACACCGATGAGAAATCTTCCGAGATCTGGAGAGCCGCTCGAGACACCCTATCGGATCCGAAAACCTGGGACGCATTTAAGAAAGCGATTTCCGAGATCTACCCCGAGGCACAGCCTGATCACTGCTGTAATGAGCCAATTCCGGCTACGTTGGAACCGATCTCCGAAACCTTCCGAAGCTCCCCGAAGCACTCCGAGCCTATGCTCGATCCCGGAGGATGATCGTTTGAGTTCGGACACATGCACAGGCCTCGGACTCGGCACAGGATTCATCACATGGTCACCTCATGCCTCCGTAGTATATATACCATTGTGTACATAGTTGTAGGGAGCGAATTATCACCCCATTACTGCTCCGAGTTTGATTCCTTCGGTTCCCTTCATTCCTCGGTGCTTCGGACACCTTCCACTCATTCACCTTCATCTTGGGCACCCTCTCTGCACCCGAGACTCCCTTCGGACTGACCTCCATAGTCCCTTTGGCCGAACGCACTTCCGCATCGGCCTTCTTCTGATCATTTCACCGCCACACTATTGCAGCACTACACGCCGTTTCTGACCGCTTCTCAGCGCAAAATGTCACATCCGAGACAGCCCTTGCTGAGTATCACAGGGAATTTTCCGGAACAGCTCAATACCTCATCAGAAAGCACCGCATGACACGCCATGAGGCAAGCATCATGTACATGTCCGCATTCCCTCCGGAGCTCCGACCCAATATCACTACTCGGCTCACAATCAAGTGCCCGGACGTCCACCCCGATGACGGCTATGATCTAAAGGACATGAATAGTGCCGCGCAATTCATTATCAGTTCAAGGTCTGCTATAGCCTTGCTCGCCATGACCACCCCACGAGTTCCGACACTTCCGACACCTTCAACGCCTATCCCTCCTTCCCCTCCGAGCACTGCCTTCGCTCCGAGCACTGCCTTCACTCCGAGCACAGCATCCACCCATCTCCTTAACAGATGCATTTTCTGTGGAGATATCAATCATCGGACGGCCTGGTGCCATATCAGGGATGAATATGCAAGGCAAGGGAAGATCAAAATAGTCAACGGATGGATTCAATTTTTGGACGGCAACGAACTGAATGCATTCCAATACCGCCACTTCGGACAATGGTTCAAAGAGCGCATTGATGTATGGCTGCTGAGGTACACACAGCCAACCGCTCCGAAGCCATTTGCATCCTCCAACTACTTCCTGGAAGCTCTAGACCACGCCGGAATGCATACCGCCAAGCCTGTCAATACTGAAGCACTGCAAAACGTACATATGACTCCGACGCACATACACATTAGCACCACAATCCCTAATCAATCCACGCTCCCTAATACTGCCCCCTCTGAACCCTCTGAACCCTCCAGACCCTCTGACGCTCCTACCACTACAACACATGATACCACCGAGACCTCCGAGGCTCCCGATGACCCCACCACTGCTGCGCCAATTTCTGACACCCCGGAAACCCTCAGCGACCCCATCGCTGAAGTCCTTATCATTTCCGAGCCATCTGGCATCCCGACAGCTGCCATTCCGAGACCTGATTCCACTGAAATTCCGACCGCCGCCCTGACTGCCTGCACGATTGAAGAAAGCGAGATGAGAAGAACCCACCCACCACTTCCCTTCTACTTCCTATCACCATCCGATCTCCCCGTCCTGACCAGGAGGTCAGTATTAAAAGTACCCAGGAGGTGTAACGAGCCGATTCCGGCTATGTTGGAACCGATCTCCGAAACCTTCCGAAGCTCCCCGAAGCACTCCGAGCCTATACTTGACCCCGGAGGATGATCGTTTGAGTTCGGACGCATGCACAGGCCTCGGACTCGGTGCAGGATTCATCACATGGTCACCTCATGCCTCCGTAGTATATATACCATTGTGTACGTAGTTGTAGTTAGCAAATTATCACCCCAGCTTTGTTCCAAGTTTGATTCCTTCTGTTCCTTTCGTTGCTTGGTGCTTCGGACACCTTCCACTCGTTCACCTTCGTCTTTGGCACCCTCTCTGCACCTGAGACTCCCTTCAGACTGATCTCTGTAGCCCCTTTGGCCAAACGCACTTCTGCATCGGCCTTCTTCTGATCATTTCACCGCCCAAGGAAATTCCATGGGGACAGTTCTGGACTTTTCTCCAAGTTGGAGTATGATAAACCTTGGGGATTGATCCATAGGATCCTCCCTCTTTAAGGATCTGTGCATAATTAGGCACAGTCTTCTTCTGAACACTAGGTACAAACCTAGGTGGCATTGTCCCTACAGGTGATTGGGACGACGACGATGATGCAGAAGAAGGAGTAATAATAGGATCATCATTTTTTCCTAATGGAGATGGGGAAGGTGTGAACTTCCTTATAGTATCCATATCTCTGAATGCATCAAAGATAAGGTTATTTAAAGTTTTTGGACCAGAATGTCCTTTATAAGAAGGGAATTGACTATTATAACGATGAATTTCGTTATATAGTTTTGGGTCAGAAACCTTCAGGTTTTTAACCTGAGGAAGGGGAGCAGTAGGACACAGAATCTTCGGTTTATCTTCCGAAGGGGAATCAGCAAAGGTAACTCTTTTCTTTCCTTTGACTTTATTTATGACAGTAGTGAAACCGTCAGAAAAGGAATCATCGAAAAGATTAGTCTCCTTATCTTCTGTGAAAATGGAGAAAGAGTTTTTGTTGGCAAAATCATGAAAAGTGATTTTGCCAGGCACAATAGTGCCGGAGGCAGAGGAGCCGGAAGCAACATTGGAGGCGTTGGAGGGGGACATGGTAAAAAATTTGATAAAAAACTTCTAAAGAAATATGCGTCAGCAATAAGAATGAAATGGTGTTTTTAAGGCAGTTGTTCTCTAATTGATAAGGAAAAGGACTTAATCAAGTATGGACTTGACCAGGCCAACGCTGGGCTTATAGCCAATCAGCTATGTATCTTGACACACATGAGTCTTGGTTCGATTTACTTGATGATGATGGGGTTGATGATTCATTTAAGAGTTAGAATGCGCGGCATTATGTAGTGTTGCCCAAAGGAAAATATAGGTGGTTCTTGTCATGGTGTAGAAACCATGGATACATGACCCTGCCTATTATAATTATCCGCAAGCGCAACCTGGATTCGGTCACAGCAGAATAGCTATGTACTAGCAAGAGAGATCTACAAGGTTTTACCCTTCAGTCAATTGCCAGAGCTACTTTGCACGAGCGCCAGAGTCATCCGTATGGAGGAGCCCAGATAATTATAAGTTTTTCGTATTTTCCAACAGAGCTAGGACTATTTGATATTCTACCAGGTCTCATGCCTTTGTTAATGACATTAAGATTGATATCAAAAGGAAGTCCATCAAAGCACTGGCCACTAGTCGTTATATCATTTAATTGAATGGCCAACTCGTGACTCACATTCGTAATGAATCTAACATCCTAGCAGTTGGGATAATAGCGTAACTTTCTAACATAATCTCTATAATGAATCATCCCTCTCTAGTGACCTATTGGGTCTCAATCCCCAACTAGGTATTTATGTAAACGTATTTTAACGATAGTTATACTAATAACCGCTGGGTTACAGCTGAGTTATTCTGGCTATAGAAACTCCCTAAGGGGTGGTTTCTGTTCAGCAGACTCGTGTACTATCCACAATGGGATATCATCTCACCGCTATACCAGAATCTATGATACTCTATTTATGTATGTAAGGGAATGAAGATCCCTATGATGGTATAACATGGTTCAATATGTCCAATCACATCACACTGCCCAAGTGAATACAGTGTGGGACGCCAGAGTTGCTATGTTCAACTCTGGAAAACAACCCATGGGATCATTCCCCCATGGTAGTACCCTGTTTTATCTCCGGATTACAAGGAATCTAACCGGTGTCCATTCAGGGGGACAAGCCCAAGTATTATAACCGCTCTTCAGCGTCTGCCTTGTACAGGCATACCCATATCTCTGGGTGTAGAGAGGTCCCCATTAGCCCTTGGGTCCAGGCATCATCATCAGTTCTCTTAACCCATTGATGCGAAGTCAAAACGGGGGTTAGCCAAGTACAAACATTAGATATACAAGATACAAGTAGGTAACATGTGCACTACCCAAACTAATACCTTTGTTACCTTTAACTGTGTAACGACAACGGTAGTCTTGAACGTTCATGACTGACAAGCCAAAGGCTGTTGGTCTGGGGCCCATAACCTGATGAAGTTGGAATATCCCTACTTGCGTAGAGTCCAACGCAGCAGCGCAGCGTACATGATACTGAGTAAGGAACCGACTTACTGTGAAGGTAGGGGAGGTTGTTGTAGGGCTTTATAGGAGCTGAGGCTCAACTATAAGACAGTAGATGAGAGTAAGAAGTTAGTAGGGAACGACAATTTGTCCCTCCTTATATATTGTCTGAGATACAAATAAGTGTAAACTATGCTATCTACAGACCTTATCCTATTGGATGATAAGGTGTGTTTTGTATTACACAGCTATCGTCATATTGACTCATCATATGACAATATGTGAGTCATAACGTATCATATGATTTATTCTTAGTCATAATGATTTGACAGAAATTATAGAGTTCTGTCATATCTGACATATTGCTGTATGACAGATATTATAGAGTTCATTCTTGACAGATTGCTGTAGAATGACGATACATCAGCAATCCTGGGGGTTGCTCCGGAGGTCTCCAGAGCGCTCCAGAGTGCAATGAGGTGCTGAAGTTCGTGTAGCATGGGTCCTGGATTACATAGTGCTCCAGAGTTGAGGATTAATTTATGTATCTCTCGTTGTAGCTCCGGAGCACTGGCTCCAAATCCTTATCATTGGTCGGCCCAGTTCACATCATCTGGAGCACTCGGAAGTTCGTCTCAATGTCTATTGGTTACCATGCAACAAAAACAATCCATTAAATGGCTAATTTATACTACAATACTAAGCTAGCATAGCACTCATCCCGAACGGCCCAAACGGCTCGTTGACCAGCTGCTCAAAATATGACACATCCGATGCCGCTCCGTGCAATCTACCCTGTCCCATCCACGCTTGAGTTCTCTCATTCTCGGTCACTCCCATAAATTGGCATTACTCTCGCACCTAAGCTCAGTTCCATTAGATCAGAAAAAAAAGAAAAGAAAAGAAAAATGTACCACTGGTACATTTCAGTGCCCGGTGGTGAGGATGATTGGGGAGCATTGGTAAGTTGAGGAGGTGGTGCAGGAGAGGGTTGGTGGTGTGGTGTGCATTGGTTCGGAAGGGTGGTATGGCACAAAAATTAGAATACAATCGAAAGAAAAGAAAAGAACAACATACCGTTGTGGTACACTAGTGCTGGGGATTTGGACCAATGTGGCACAGAGGAGGGTTGGTGATGTGGGGTGATGGTGGTGGCAGGGAGGGTTGGTGGTGTGATGTACAATTCAGCGGCCAGTTGCTGGGCGATGGTGGGGAAGCTGAGAGCCTAAGCGCGCAGGAGGCCACGTCATATATGTATCAACTTGAAGTTGAACATGTCATGTGTCATAAATAGAAGCAAATAGTGGACTTGGCTTTTTTTTTGGCCTCGCATACGTCAAAAGCACCAACTACTGCCTTCCGGTTTCCCATTCGACCCTAAACCTTCGCCCCCTGCCCCAGGAGCATTGAGGAGCTAGAGGCACCTGACTACAAACCCACTCATTCACCAGCATGCAGCCAAAACGGAACACAGCCAGGAGGCGAGTCACACGGCGGCCCAGCGTGCTGGCATGATCAAATGCATTGCGGTTCAGGCGCTGCCACTGCCCTTGCCTCTGATGACGACATGTGACTATCAGAGATTCAGACCTGAGACCTGGATTCACCAAACACGCGGTGCTGCCACTGCTGTCTCCGACGACATGCGTCGATCAGTCCAGCCCATCTGACATGAGACCCAGCTGAATTCACCAAACACAACTTAACGACGTGTGTCGCTCAGCCTAGCCCGTCAACAAATCTGACCTGAGACCTTCAACTTCAGCTGATTTCGCCAAACATACTGCTGCCCTTGCCTCTGACGACGTCAATGCTGATGAAGCCAACGACTAAGATGAATTATTTCATACTTTCCAGTAGCACTCTATTACAAATCTACAAATACATTTTTTGTATATTAACCAACCCGTGAGCGCGTGAGCAGTGCATCCAAGCATGAGGCTCCAGTCTATCTCAGTCGGTTTAATGTGGACAGCTCCAAAATAAGACAGAAGCCATGGAGCCACTCCTGAGTGCCCAGGAGGAAAATCCCGAGATTAGTAGTAGTCAGGAACTCTGCGGAGATTCCTTGGTTCTCCGGAGCACTCCAATCAACTCGCCGAAAAGCAGTGCACTCCCATCAGAAACTGGGTTTGCTGATGTATATGATTCTCAAGGAATCATATCTAGTAACTATGACGCAAGTGTATTTATATCTACTTAATCTATACTAAAGGAGATAGATAAGATCATATTATCTTATATTAGATATGATAAGATAATCTGATAAGATAAAAATATCTACAATATATTATGATTATAATATATGGTTTTATATATTTTCATCAGTAATGTCGAACCTTAAGTCCAACTTAGTCTGTCTTTTCAATATCATCTCATCTCACCTAAAGAACGTCGTTCACACTCCCTTCATTATTGCTCTTAAGTATAAGACTTCTTCTAGTTGTCTTACTACTTAGCTTATTCATTCATCTATTGTTTGACTTGTCGGTTGGACTTAGTCTACTTTGTCAAGCGCTCTTAGCATGGACACATTGTAGGTGGAGATTGATGTGATCATAACAATTAAGTCGAACTTATCAAAATGATACCCGAGTATTACCTTGTTGGTGAAACACAAGATATCTATCAAACTTCCGGAGAACCAGCCCATAGGTTACCGGTCAGCCTGCAACAATTTCAGATCAAAAGAAGACACCGCCTAATTGTGCTACTAGAGGAACAAGAGGACTATATTATCTAGATCATATCGCTATCTACAACAACCCTAAAGACCATCTTTGGAAATACGCAAAAGACCACAGTCTCGTACCCAGATCAGAGTTTTGGATACCACAGAGAGCCAACAGACCACCTAACGACGCATTCTATCATCGACTCAATGGAAAATACTACCTTCTAGGATTTGAAGTTGAATTCGACAAAAATACCAAATGTTGGGGAGGATACAACCCAGGCCCTGAATCAGAACTCAGATATGAATTTGTACCAGATGATTTCTTCCAAGGACCTAAGTGGATAGAAGGGAATCCAGATAATCTACCCGAAAGCCTACAGCACAGAAGCGCAGTCTCTACACTGAAAGCAGCAGTCAAATCTACACCAAAAGGTAAAACTTTTGGAGTAAAAGAAGAAAGCGAATCAGGAACCGGATCAAGTGATGAAAACCCCAATCAGCAATTCAAAAGTTCCAGTGACCTTTCCGAGTCAGAGGACAAATCTGTTCCAGACTTACTTAGCCCTATTGATTTCAACCTGTTCGAACAAGAACAGGAGAAACAATCCTCAAATCAGGCATCACCAAAACTTGAATACATTGAAGTAGATCCTAAACCTGATCCAAGTCCAGGACCACCTCCACCTCCACCAGAAAACCCATCAGAAATAATGACAGAACCAGTGCACCCACACGTTCCAAGTCTTCTTGGAGATATCCCAGCCTTCACAGGAAAATGTTCTCTAGCACAGGATTTCATTGATCAAATTGAACTGTTCTTTACCTTAAACCCATGACGAATTGACACAGATGAACTTAAGATCTGATTAATGCTATCCAAGATAATGGATAAAGCTGAGAACTGGAGATGAAACCAAAAAGAAGACTTAGATGATGCAACAAGGTGTTATGGAGCAACTGGACTACATTCAAGAAACGATTCCTAGACAATTGGCAAGAAATAGATTCCTCAGGAAACGTGTTCACAGAATTAATGCATCTACAAAAGCAGAAAGACAAGAAAGGAAAATGAATCTCAATCCCAAAATACGTTGGTTTATTCAAAGAACTTATCAAGAAAGCCAAAATCACAGGCGATGCGGCAGTACATCTATTCAGACAAGGACTCGACGCCAACACTTACAAAGCAGTTGTTATGCGAGACCCTGAAACCTTAGACGAATGGTATGAAGGAGCACTCAGAGCACACAATGCCAAGGCATGCCTTGGACTTCTAGCGACCAACAGAGGAGGATTTCAAAAGCCTTCTTGCAGCAAATGGGATATGGATCTCGATGCAGTAATTTTAGGAGCGTTATCAAAAGAAGAAAGGAATCGACACATCCGAGATGGACTTTGTTTCATCTGTCACAAATTGGATCATATGTCAGGAGAATGCCCCATGAGGAAGGACACAAAATATGAGAAAAAGACATACAAAGGGAAGAAGAAGTTTAATGGAAAGAGAGGAAAGAAATTTGCACATGGTCATCATATTCGAGCAACTGAAAGGGATGACAACGGCAGTGATTACAAAGACATCGAAGAGTCTAGCCAGCAAGAAGAAGATACTAGCAACAGAACAATACGCACTATGATGAAGAAACTATCTCCAGAACAACGAATCAACCTCCTTATTGATGCAGATAAACCGGATTTTTGACAGTGGGACACATGACAGTGGATGCTAGTCCCATAACTTTGGATTCAACTCCAAAGGATGATCTCTCGATATCACCTGTAATAGTATGTTCTATTTCAAGTAATTGATTATCTATTCCCCTTGAAGTTGAAACCGAAGACAACACTGAATCAATGACTGCACTGGTCGACAGTGGTGCAGAAGGTTTATTTATCAATTCATCTATCGCACATAAATGGAGAAAGAAGAAACTCACAAGACCAATCCGAGTAAAGAACGTTGACGGCACATATAACACAAATGGAGAAATTTCTGACAAGTGTTTGATCACCATTGACATCAATGGGAAGAAGATGACCGAATGGTTCTTGGTCACTTCGCTTGGCGATCAAAACTTGATATTGGGGCTTCCTTGGCTTGAGAAGCACAACCCAATCATAAGCTGGAGGAATAGAACTCTGGAGTTCCATAACTCCAAAGAAGACAAATGGAAGGCATCAATACGGAGCATCTTGCATCGCCTTGATGAGGAAGCAATGCCTAAATGGGAAGAAGATGTCGTAATTCGGTATTTGTTGTCACACAAAGGACCAGAAGAGAAGAGTCTACGTTGGAAAGCACCATTTGAAGACATAGGAAGATGGACAGAAGAAGATTATGACGAGATCACGATTAATCGCTACTCTCCAGCTCAACAAATGGAACACAAGTACAACACCGATCAGAAGGAAGTCATGCTACCTCCTGAGTATCTCAACTGGAAAGAGATATTTGAAAAACAAGCATCTGAATGATTCCCAGAACGCAGATCATGGGATCATGCAATTGAACTTCACGAAGATTTTGTACCAAAGAAAGGGAAGATCTACCTGATATCACCATTACAACAGAACACACTTGATGAATGGATCAAAGAACAACTAGCTAAAGGATATATCCGACCATCCAAATCTCCGCAGGCAGCGCCGTTCTTCTACTTCGAAAAGAAGGATAGCAAAACACTCAGACCCTGCCAAGACTACCAATATTTAAACGAACATACAAAACCAAACTCTGACCCCCTACCACTCATATCCGATCTGATGCTACAACTTAAAGGATCGCAATACTTTACGAAATTAGACATCAGATGGGATACAACAATGTTCACATCAAAGAAGGAGACAAATGGAAGGCCGCATTTATTATGAATAAAGGACTATTCGAACCAACAGTTACATATGTTCTTTGGATTACAAAATTCCCCAGCAACATTTCAAGCTATGATGGACAATTATTTTAGGGACTTCATGAATGAAGGATGGATTGCCATTTACATGGATGACATCTTGATACACGCGTGCAACAAAGAAGAACTCGAGAAAAGAACAAAGCTAGTGCTAGCAAAACTAAAAAAACACAATCTTTACCTGAAACTTGAAAAATGCAAATTTTGTGTCGAAGAAGTGGACTTCTTAGGCATGATAATCACAAAAAATACAATAAAAATGGATCCAATAAAACTCACCGGAATCAGAGACTGGCCCCCTCCGACAACAGTTAAACAAGTACGCTTGTTTCTTGGATTTGGAAATTACTACAGACGTTTCATATCCGGATTTGCACACCTCGCATGACCCCTTCATGACTTAACGAAGAAAACAAGATATGGGAATGGACACTAGAATGTCAAGTTTCCTTCAACTCATTAAAGGAAAGTTTCATGACAGCACCAGTACTAAAGATGCCAGATGTCAATCAACCTTTCATACTCGAAACGGACACATCTAAATGGGCTGTTGGAGCCGCCTTAATGCAGAAAGATGAAAACGGAGACCTACACCCTTGTGGACATCTCTCACACGCACTTATGCCTACTGAACA
This sequence comes from Amanita rubescens, assembly GCA_015039365.1. Classification (NCBI taxonomy): domain Eukaryota; kingdom Fungi; phylum Basidiomycota; class Agaricomycetes; order Agaricales; family Amanitaceae; genus Amanita; species Amanita rubescens. The sequence goes on from WION01000125.1 coordinate 30,727, forward strand.
AAATTGGCAAATCTACGACCGAGAGCTCTTTGCCATAATTCACGCCCTTGATGAATGGAAATACCTACTGCTTGGAGCAGAACACACACTCACTATACATTGCGACCACAAGAACTTAACTTACTACCGTACACTGGCACAACACATCAAAGCAAGACAAGCAAGATGGTGGAATAATCTCTCAAGATATGTATAATTATCACTTAATTCACGTACCTGGAGCAAAATTAACTCAAGCAGACGCTTTATCCCACCAACCTGATCATACCAATGGAGAAGAAGATGACGAAACAGTCACAATGCTCCCTGACTCGTTATTCATTCAAGTCATCGCCAAAGATCTCCAAGATCAAGTAAAGAATGCAACTCAAACCGACGAGTTTGCTGAAACCATCAGAAGATGCTTAAAGGAGAAAGGAACAGCGCCCCTCTGCACAGCAATCACCAATTGGACCAAAGATAACGGAATTATTCTATTCAAGAACAAAGCATATGTTCCTATGGACTCCAATCTTTGCCGATCTATTATCAAGGAATACCATGAAGCACCAAGTGCAGGACACCCTGGATTCTTCAAAACACTTAGCCTCTTAAGGGAACACTATTGGTGGCCTAGAATGACAACACTTGTCAAAAGTTTTATCGACGGACGTCTTACCTGTCAACAGATGAAACCTAATACACACCCCACCGCTGCACCCTTAATGCCGATTAAATCCCATGCGCACCGACCATTTCAACAAATCACTATGGATTTCATCACCGATCTACCCCCTAGTGACGGTTTTGATTCTATCTTTGTCGTGGTCGACCAAGGACTTTCAAAGGGAGTAATTCTATGTCCCTGTAATAAAAGTATTACATCAGCTGAAACCGCCGACCTCTACATCAAGGAAGTCTTCAAGAACTTTGGTTTACCAGACATCATGATATCTGACAGAGGACCGCAATTCGCAGCAAAAGTCTTCAAAGGGATAACCAGTGCACTTCAGATCAACCACAAGATGAGCACAGCCTTTCACCCTCAAACAGATGGACAAATGGAATGCTATAACACCGTACTCGAAGTATATCTCCGCATATTCTGCACTTACGAACCAGACAAATGGAACAAGATACTTCCTGTTGCACAATTCACTCACAGTTCCAGAACGCATGAAGAACTGAAACAATCGCCATTCTATCTCATGTATGGATCTAACCCTCAGATCAGGAAAATTCTGGTTTGGCTTATGCACTTTGGGGGCTTAAAAATGCACCTGTAAGTGGTGGTACTAGGCTGGGTTTGGCTTCCAAAAGTCCCCAAAAATAAGTCAATTAAGTCAGGTTTTTTATTTCAAGGCTCTCAAAAGAGGGGGGGGGGGGGGTGCCTTATTTTTTACTTATATAAGTCAAAAATAAGTCCACAATTTGGTAACTTAAAATTTACTTATTTGTCTTATTTAATTAAGTCCATATGGCCTAATAAGGCAACCCAGAATTTTCCTGATGGCCTGTGGCACTACCCCAGATTACAGAACAATCAGCTACCCCTGTAGCAGATGAACGCATCAGACTCCTGATCAAAGCAAGAGAAGAAGCTCTGGCAGCACACGACCTTGCATGTCTCAAAATGGCACAAAGAACGATGAAACACTCTAAACCATTCAAAGAAGGAGAAAAGGTTTGGCTAGATTCAAAGAACCTATGCATCCCTCATCAATCACGTAAACTTGCACCTAAACGAGAAGGACCCTTCAAAATAAAGAAAGTCTTAGGACCTGTCACCTATCAACTAGACTTACCAAAACAATGGAAGATACACAGCGTTTTCCACGCATGTCTACTATCACCTTTCAAAGAAACAGAATTCCATGGACCTAGTGACACATGTCCACCGCCTGATCTAATAGAAGGATCAGAAGAATATGAAGTAGAAGCTATTCTCACACACCGAAAGATCGGACATCAAACACAGTTTCTCGTCAAATGGAAAGGCTATGATACAAGTGAAAACACTTGGGAACCCAAAAGGAATCTGTCAAACGCCAAAGATACATATCCTTGACGAATATAAGAAACGTAGGAGACTCTAGATGAGCAAAGATTACACCTACAACACCCAGAAACTACCTATGAACAATGGAATCAATGACAATCTCACCCACGATCTCACCCACAATGACGAGAGCGCCATCACCAGATCCTCTCCAACACTCAGTCTTTACTCAGACAACGACGGTAGCGACACCACCACTGGACCCTCCCATACACCCAATAATCCGCATGCTGACAGAAGGACAATGATCACCGGATCTACAGCAAACAAGCCATGCCTCATTCCTTATGACGGCACTTCAGGTTCTGACAAAGAGAATTGACCTGATGATTCACCCAGAACAAGTGTCACTACAAATCTTCACAATACCACAGAAGATCCAGATAACAGAGGATGTGATGAAGATACAAGGCGAATTAACAAAATACTTATGAACTACTGAGAAGTATATTACCAGCCCAATTCTTTCGTGGACGACGAAGAACCAACTTGCGATCTTTGCAACAGAGGCAATGATAACGGTCAAACTAGCCCTAACAGTCGCCGAGTCATGGCAGACATCACTCCCTCTGAACCTATGACAATCTTTATGACATTTGTTGAATATAACAGCTCAGCTCTCATGCGAAAGACTATTGATGACATTAGACAACTTTCCAGCTTGCCAATCAATTCTCAAGAACTGGAATGACTTACCAGACTCTGGCGCATTCTTTCAGATGCAAGACTCGCCAAGGCAATCATTGTCAATGCTTGAGAACGATACAACTATCACTGTGCAGATCTTATAGAAATCTGGACCAACCTAGACAGAATGGAATGGTACACCAAACTCTCTCATGGATGCACCGTCCACCAATTTGGAATCAATCTCTTACGACGAATCCTCACCACTGACATAGAACGCTTCTACAAACAAGCCATCTCAGATGTCAGGAACGAAGTACACCCCTCTTTCATCATTAACGACGATCCCAACAACCTCGTCGCAATCCATCACAACTTCTACCCCAACAAGATCGTACCCGATGCACAGCATGTCTTAGAACTTACGAACTGAACCAAGATCAGTGCAATTGCCTTAACAGATCTGGCAGATCAAATCAAGGACATCACCGAATCTTCTAGAAGGACTACCACATGGACAGAAGATCTGTTTACTAAAGGAGCAAAGCCGCAGCAACTCTCTCACAATGCCTACAAAGAAGTTGCCCATGTCATGATGGAATTAGATCTCCATCAGAATCTTATACCTTCCACGCCTGTCACTCAGACCGCTGAAAGATTTAAGAACCTCGGACACTCACTTATTCCCCAACACAACCTCTATCGATTATGGAAGGGAATGCAGATCAGACCCAACAGGCCCCTACCGTCACCAACCCTGCATTCGACGTTGCCACCTTTGACAGTTGAGAACGCCTCTCCCACATTCACCAGGAAATCTCAGATTTCCTCCACTACCAGTCCCATGTCCGGCTCTTTGCCACCACATCCCTACCACTGACAGTCCCTCACCCAGACGACCGAAGCAAGGAGCGCATCATCAAGCTCCTCAAAGAAGAGAACTGACAACTCAAGGTTCTCCACAAACTCCTCAATTTGCTTGAGGCCAACAACGAAGAACTCATCCAGACGTACACGGACACACCCACTGACTGGAACGCAGGAGGATGGAATCAAGACAAATGACTTGCCCGCCTTCGTCGACAACTCCTCAGGTTATCATCCCTACAACAACGATGAAGCTTGCCACAACCTCGATACCTAGGAGGATACCCACATATTGTTGTTGCGGTCAACAATGTAGAGGAGAGCTAGTGTTACAAACACAGTACGGACTCCTAAATTATGATTACATGACACATTGGACATGCTTACTTTCAATAGTGGCTACAGATTTTTTTGATAAATCTGTGGCAAAATGCACTGCTGATCGTAACGGGCTGCCACTAGCTCATGAGAAGGCGATTTCATAGGCGATTTCATGCTTTTTCATAGGTGATTTCATTGGTTTGCCAGGGCGATTTCATAGGCGATCTCATTGTTTTGCCAGGGTGATCTCATAGCCGATTTCATTGTTTTGCCAGCACCTGATAAGCCCATCAAAACCCTCTTATTAGACAGGGAGATCGTGATAGCCTCCTTTTTTAGTAAGAGGGCGAAAATGGGTTAATATGCTTGGGTGAATAAAAGTACCAAATAAAAGACTTGGAATTGTGTTTCCCACACCTAAAAATGAAACTTATTACCATTTCTGGAAGGTGGGGGATGTTTACACATGTTATGACATGGGAAAAGGGCATAATTGCCTTATTTGGTAAGATAGCCAGGGTCAAATTTCCTAAAAAGGAAAGTAAATTATAAATTCACCAGATGCCATATAAGGCAAAAAAGGTATGTCAGGGTCGAATTTCCTAAAAAGGAAATGATGACGTAATCTCAGGGTCAATCAATTGTGTAGCCTTGGTCAGTGGCTTTCTAAATGTGGTTGTATGACATTGTTTGGTGTTGATTTCATTGAGATATCCACTGATTGATTTAAGAAATTGCAATATGTATCTCCCTTAATACTGAATGTTTTTGTGGCACGCTTTTTGGAACATATTCCTTATATGTATATGCACCTATCCACTATGTTAGAATGTAAAAAATGCGACTGGTTTCTGTCGGAATGCAACATGTCTTGCTCACTGGTCAACAGTGAGGAGCAAGAAATGACAATATCTCCATCAATACTGGTTATTTGTGTGGCGCTTTTTTTGGTATGTCCCCATTAGGCATATAGGAAGGTAGTTGGCATGTTAGAATGCAAATTCTATGCACCAATCGTACCAAAATGAAATTGGTGTGCTCATTGTCTGCCATGATGAGCAGCCATATCTCCACCAAAACAAGATCTTTCTGTGGCACCTTTTTAGATCTTGATTTCCTATGATAACAGAGTGTCATTCAGGGTGTCTGGAAGCACAGTTCCATGCTGATTAATGTGTAATCTTAAGTTTCATGATAAAAGTCTGAACATGATACGATACAGAAACAGTGGCTGACATGTCAGGAAGAATGGGACATTCCAACTCAATCTTTGCCTAAGGATCCTCTGTTGAGACCCTCCCAATGTTTATCTTTGTTATATGTGATTGCAAATCAAAAGAAGTGCCACAGGGAGATCTTGTTTTGGTGGAGATATGGCTGCTCATCATGGCAGACAGTGAGCACACCAATTTCATTTCTGGCATGATTGGTACATACTATTTGTATTCTGACATGCCAAATACCTTCCTATATGATATATCCCTAATGGGGACATACCAAAAAAAGCGCCACACAAATAACCAGTATTGATGGAGATATTGTCATTTCTTGCTCCTCACTGTTGACAACAGTGAGCAAGACATGTTGCATTCCGACAGAAACCAGTCGCATTTTTTACATTCTAACATAGTGGATAGGTGCATATACATATAAGGAATATGTTCCAAAAAACACACCACAAAAACATTCAGTATTAAGGGAGATATTGCAATTTCTTTCTGCTCATCATGACCAACAGTGAGCAGATACTGTATGTCCCAAAATGGCAAGTCCGAAGTGTGCTATTTCCATTTTTGGAAATGCGCCACTGGATCCTAAAGTGCACAGTACATTATCAATTTCCTTTTTTAGAAATTTGACCCTGAAAAACAATTGGTGAATATCTCAATGAAATCATCACCAAATATTGTCATACAACCACACTTAGAAAGCCACTGACCAAGGCTACACAATTGATTGACCCCTGAGATTATGTCATCATTTCCTTTTTAGGAAATTCGACCCTGACATACCTTTTTTTGCCTTATATGGCATCTGATGAATTTATAATTTACTTTCCTTTTTAGGAAATTTGACCCTGGCTATCTTACCAAATAAGGCAATTATGCCCTTTTCCCATGTCATAACATGTGTAAACATCCCCCACCTTCCAGAAATGGTAATAAGTTTCATTTTTAGGTGTGGGAAAGTGGACTTGGCACAATTCCAAGTCTTTTATTTGGTACTTTTATTCACCCAAGCATATTAAGCCATTTTCGCCCTCTTACTAAAAAAGGAGGCTATCATGATCTCCCTGTCTAATAAGAGGGTTTTGATGGGCTTATCAGGTGCTGTCCATGGGTGGCCCGCCAACATGGGGCTACCTTCTGCCATGAGCCCATGGCTGGCTTAGAGCTGTGTGCAGGTGACCCAAAGTCTTTCTGTGACTTGCTCTTACTCATCCCCAACGACCCAAAGTCTTTCGGTTTAGAGTCCTGATCCCCTTTGCCCTGGGGTCTGGGCATGGTGGTGGATGTGTTACAAACACAGTACGGACTCCTACATTATGATTACATGACACATCGGACATGCTTACTTTTTTGTATATGCCTATCCCTTGCCCAATCCCCATTATGTTCATCACATACGGACTACCTCGTTCCCTTATCGATCCCCATTCCGTTTACCCTATGCCCAACTCCTTGTCCACACGTGTACCACTCCTTATACCTCCTGTTTTACCTATACTTGCTATCGCCCTTGTTCTACTTACGATCCGGCTGTGTTTCAGAACATGTATATAAACCGATGTACTGTAACGTCGAACCTTAAGTTCGACTTAGTTTGTTCTTGTCAATATCACATCTCATCTCGCCTAAAGAACGTCGTACACACTCCGTTCATTATCGCTCTCAAGTATAAGACTTCTTCTAGTCGTCTTATTACTTAGCTTATTCGTTCACCTACTGTTTGACTTGTCCGTTGGACTTAGTCTACTTTGTCAAGCACTCATAGCGTGGACGCATTGTAGGTGGAGATCGACGTGATCATAACAATTAAGTCGAACTTATCAAAACGATACCCGAGTATTACCTCGTTGGTGAAACACAAGATAACTATTGAACTTCCGGAGAACCGGCCCGTAGGTTACCGGTCAGCCTGCAACAATTTCGGATCAACAGAGGACACTGCCTAACCATGCTACAAGAGGAACAAAAGGACATTATTATCTAGATCACATCGCTATCTACAACGACCCTAAGGACCACCTTTGGAAATATTCGAAAGACCACAGTCTTGTACCCAGATCAGAGTTTTGGATACCACAAAGAGCCAACAGACCACCCAACAACGCATTCTATCATCGATTCAACGACAAATACTATCTCCTAGGATTTGAAGTTGAATTCGACGAAAATACCAAATGTTGGGGAGGATATAACCCAGGCCCTGAATCAGAACTTACATACGAATTCGTACCAGATGATTTCTTCAAAGGACCCAAGTGGATAGAAGGAAACCCAGATAATTTACCCAAAAGCCTACAGCACAGAAGCGCAGTCTCTACACCAAAAGCAGCAGTCAAAACTACACCGAAAGGTAAAACTTTTGGAGTAAAAGAAGAAAGCGAATCAGGAACCGAATCAAGTGACGAAAACCCCGATCAGCAATTTGAAAGTTCCAGTGACCTTTCCGAGTCGGAAGACAAAACTGTTCCAGACTTACTTAGCCCAATCGATTTCAACCCGTTTGAAACTAGTGTTCTAAAGTCCGGTTGTGCAACCGGAAAAAGACCGGGACCGGACCGGACCAAATTCGGTTGCAACCGAACTTCAGTTGCCGGTTTTGGCAATTCCGAGATGCAATCGGTTTCGGTCCGGGTTTTTTGGCCAGAAGTGAAAGACCGGTTGGCAACCGGTTGCAACCGGTCTTTTACAGAAACCGTTGGGAGGTGCGGAGGGGTGGATTGGCCAGTGGGGACTCGGATGATGCTGCTAAAATTAGAAATTATTCTAATTTTAGCAGTGTCATCCAACTGCCCTTTCATGCATCCACCTATATAACCCTTCGTACACAACTATTGTGAGGGTTGGAGGGTGGATTCGCCAATGGGGACTTGGATAACATTGCTAAAATTAGAAATTTCCTTGAACAAATTGCTGAGACATATCAATGACATCACTTTAGTCTAATTTTAGCAACGACATCCAACTGCCCATTTTTGCATCCACCCATTCAACCACTTGTATTAATGTAGTAAATGTCAAATCTTGAAAAATTACATATCCAATGTCCATAACATAGCTTATCTGGTGGTCTAGGATGTTATCTATGTATATTTCAAATTTTCAGTATTACATAAGCGGTTTTGGGCAAAAACCGGTTGCAACCGGTTGCAAAACCAGCCTGCCTTACTGCAGGACCGGTTTTCACCGGTTTCGGTCCAGTTGCACCAAAATCCGAAATTTCAAAAACCGGTTGCAGTCCGGTTGCACCAAAAATAGCGCAAAAAACCGGACTGAACCGGACTTTCGAACACTATTTGAAACAGAACAGGAGAAACCGAATTCCCCAGGACTTCAGTACATCGAAGTTGATCCTAAACCCGATCTTAGTCCAGGACCACCAGTACCACAGAAACCGCCTACACCACCTCCAGAACCGCCAACAGTTACAATGACGACGCCAGCAACGCAACCGATTCCTAGTCTCTTAGGAGAAATCCCTACCTTCACAGGAAAGCGATCTCAAGCACAGGATTTCATAGATCGAATGGAGCTATTCCTAGATCTTAATCCAGGACGCATCAACACAGATAGACTTAAAATCAGACTGACGTTATCTATGATAACCAACAAAGCTGAAAACTGGAGATGCAATCAAAATGATGACCTTAATGATGAAGCAAAGACGGAAATAACATGGAACGACTGGACAGGATTCAAAACCAGATTCCTCAACAATTGGCAAGAAATAGATTCACCCGGAAACGCGTACACAGAATTAGTACAGCTGCAAAAGCACAAAGACAAGAAAGGAAAACGAATCTCAATCCCAAAATACGTTGGTTTATTCAAAGAACTCATAAAGAAAGCTGGAATCACAGGCAGTGCTGCTACCCATATGTTCGGACAAGGACTCGACGCCAACACATACAGAGCAGTCGTAATGAGAGACCCCAAAACCTTGGACGAATGGTATGAAGGAGCACTCAGAGCATATAATGCCGAAACACGTATCGGCATTCTAGCGACCAACAGAGGAGGGATATCTTCGCACAAACCCCCTGGAAACGAATGGGATATGGATCTCGATGCAATAATTCTTGGCGCGTTATCAAAGGATGAACGAACCCGACATATCCGTGATGGACTTTGTTTCATATGTCATAAACCGGACCACATGTCAGGACAATGCCCCATGAGGAAGGATGAAGGATCTTACAAAGGAAAGAAGAAGTTTAATGGAAAGAAAGGAAAGAAATTCGCACACGGTCGTCATATTCTAGCAACCGAAAGGGATGACGATGGCAGTAACTATGAAGACGTCGAAGAGTCTAGCCAGCAAGAGCAAGAAGAAGAAGAAGACACTAGCGACAGAACAATACGCGCTATGTTAAAGAAACTCTCTCCAGATCAACGTATCAACCTCCTTATCAACGCGGATAAACCGGATTTTTGACAGTGGGACACATGTCAGTGGATGCCTGTCCCATAACTTCGGATTCAACTCCAAAGGACGATCTTTCGATATCACCTGTAATAGTACGTTCTATTTCAAGCAATCGATTATCTATTCCTCTCGAAGTTGAAACCGAAGACAACACTGAATCAATGACTGCACTGGTTGACAGTGGTGCAGAAGGTTTATTTATCAATTCATCAATCGCGCACAAATGGAGAAAGAAGAAACTCGCAAAACCAATCCGAGTCAAGAACGTTGACGGCACATACAATACGAATGGAGAAATTTCTGACAAGTGTTTGATCACCATCAATATCAATGGAAAGAAGATGACCGAATGGTTCTTGGTCACTTCGCTTGGCGATCAAAACTTGATACTGGGGCTCGAGAAGCATGACCCAATAATAAGCTGGAGGAATAGAACTCTGGAGTTCTGTAACTCCAAAGAAGACGAATGGAAGGCATCAATACGGAGCATCTTGCATCGCCTCAATGAAGAAGCAATGCCTAAATGGGAAGAAAACGTCATAATTCGGTATTTGTTGTCACACAAAGGACCAGAAGAGAAGAGTCTAAGTTGGAAACCACCATTTGAAGACATAGGAAGATGGACTGAAGAAGATTATGATGAGATCACGATTAATCGCTACTCACCAGCTCAACAAATGGAACATAAGTACAACACCGATCAGAAGGAAGTTGCGCTACCTCCTGAGTATCTCAAATGGAAAGAGATATTTGAAAAACAAGCATCAGAACGATTCCCAGACCGCAGATCATGGGATCACGCAATTGAACTTCGCGAAGATTTTATACCAAAGAAAGGGAAGATCTACCCAATATCACCATTACAACAAAATACGCTTGACGAATGGATCAAAGAACAACTAGCTAAAGGATATATACGACCATCCAAATCTCCACAGGCAGCGCCATTCTTTTATGTCGAAAAGAAGGATAGCAAAACACTCAGACCCTGCCAAGACTACCGATACTTGAACGAACACACGAAACCGAACTCTTACCCCTTACCACTCATATCCGATCTGATGCTACAACTTAAAGGATCACAATACTTTACGAAACTGGACATCAGATGGGGATACAACAATGTTCGTATCAAAGAAGGAGACGAATGGAAAGCCGCATTTATCACAAATAAAGGACTATTCAAACCAACGGTTATGTTCTTCGGATTATGCAATTCACCCGCAACATTTCAAGCTATGATGGACGATTATTTTAGGGACTTCATGAATGAAGGATGGATCGCCATCGACATGGACGACATCTTGATACACGCACGCAATAAAGAAGAACTCGAGAAAAGAACAAGACTAGTACTAGCAAAATTGAAAGAACACGATCTTTACCTGAAACTTGAAAAATGCAAATTTGCCGCCGAAGAAGTTGACTTCTTAGGCATGATAATCACAAAAGATACAATAAAAATGGACCCAATAAAACTCGCTGGAATCAGAGACTGGCCCCCTCCGACAACAGTTAAACAAGTACGCTTGTTTCTTGGATTTGGAAATTACTACAGACGTTTCATATCCGGATTTGCGCACCTCACACGACCCCTTCATGACCTAACGAAGAAAAACAAGATATGGGAATGGACACTAGAATGCCGAGTCGCCTTCGACTCACTAAAAGAAAGCTTTGTAACAGCACCAGTACTAAAGATGCCTGATGTCAATCAACCCTTCATACTCGAAATGGACGCATCTAAATGGGCTGTTGGAGCCGCCTTAATGCAAAAAGACGAAAACGGAGACTTACACCCCTGTGGATATCTCTCACACGCACTTACGCCTACTGAACGAAACTGGCAAATCTACGACCGAGAACTCTTTGCCATAATTTACGCCCTTGACAAATGGAAATACCTACTGCTTGGAGCAGAACACACACTCACTATACACTGCGACCACAAGAACTTAACCTATTACCGTGCACCACAACGTCTTACAGCACGACAAGCAAGATGGTGGAATAATCTTTCAAGATATAATTACCAACTAATTCATGTACCTGGAGCAAAATTAACTCAAGCGGATGCCTTATCCCGCCGACCTGATCACACTAATGGAGAAGAAGATGACGAAACAGTCACGATGCTCCCTGACTCACTATTCATTCAAGTCATTGCCGAAGATCTCCAAGATCAAGTAAAGAACGCAACTCAAACCAATGAGTTCGCCAAAACAATTAGAAGATGCTTAAAGGAGAAAGGAACAGCGCCCCTCCACACAGCAATCACCGATTGGACCGAAGACGACGGAATTATCCTATTCAAGAACAAAGCATACGTTCCAATGGACTCCGATCTTCGCCAATCTACGTATTATTAAAGAATACCATGAAGCACTCAATTCGCTCATAATTCTAGAACGCATGAAGAACTGAAACAATCACCGTTTTATCTCATGTATGGATCAAACCCTGTGGCGTTACCCCAGGTTACAGAACAATCAGCTACCCCTGTAGCAGATGAACGCATCAGACTCCTGATCAAAGCAAGAGAAGAAGCTCTGGCAGCACACGACCTTGCACGCCTCAAAATGGCACAACGAACGATGAAACACTCTAAACCATTCAAAGAAGGAGAAAAGGTTTGGCTAGATTCAAGGAACCTACGCATTCCTTATCAATCACGTAAACTCGCACCTAAACGAGAAGGACCCTTCAAGATAAAGAAAGTCTTAGGACCTGTCACCTATCAACTAGACTTACCGAAACAATGGAAGATACACAGCGTTTTCCACGCATGTCTACTATCACCATTCAAAGAAACAGAATTCCACGGACCAAATGACACACGTCCACCGCCCGATCTGATAGAAGGATCAGAAGAATACGAAATAGAAGCTATTCTCGCACACTGAAAGATCGGACGTCAAACACAGTTTCTCGTCAAATGGAAAGGCTATGATACAAGCGAAAACACTTGGGAACCCCAAAGGAACTTGTCAAACGCTGAGGATATTCTTGACGAATATAAGAAACGCAGGAGACTCTGAACGAGCAAAGATTACACCTACAACATCCAGAAATTACCTATGAATCATGGAATCAACGAGAACCTCACCCACGATCTCGCCCACAACAACAAGAGCACCATCACCGGAACCACTGATATACTCAGTCTTTACCCAGACAACGACAACGACACCACCACCGCCGCCGAACCATCCGATCCACCCAATAATCCGAATGCTAACGGAAGGACAACGATCACCGAACCTAATAGGCCACGCCTCGTTCCTTATCACAGCGCTTCAGATTCTGACAAAGAGAATCGATCTGATGATTCACCCAGAACAAGCCGAACTACGAGTCTTCATGATACCACAGAAGATCAAAATAACAGAGGACATAATGAAGATACAAGGAGAACTAGGAAAATACTTGATAATATGCGAAAAGTATTTCATAACCCCGACTCCTTTGCCGATTTCGACAAAGAACCAACTGGCAATCTTCGCAACAGAGGCGATGATAACGATCAAACTAGCCCTAGCAGTCGCCGAATCATGGCAGACATCACTCCCTCTGAACCTCAGACGATCTTTACGACATTCGCAGACCACAACAGCTCAGCTCTCATGCGAAAGACTATTGACGACGTTAAACGACTTTCCAGCCTGCCAATCAATTCTCAGGAACTGGAACGACTTACCAGACTCTGGCGCATTCTTTCAGACGCAAGACTCGCCAAGGCAATCATCGTCAACGCTCGAGAACGATACAACTACCACTGCGCAGATCTTATAGAAATCTGGACCAACCTAGATCGTATGGAATGGTACACCAAACTCTCTCATGGATGCACCATTCACCAATTTGGAATCGATCTCTTATGTCGAATCCTAACTGCTGACGTAGAACGCTTCTACGAACAAGCCATCTTAGACATCAGGAATGAAATACACCCTCCATTCATTCTTAATGACAACCCCAACGATCTCGTCGCCATCCATCATAACTTTGACCCTCATAGGATCGCACCAGACGCACAGCATATCTTGGAGCTTACAAACTGAACCGAAATCGGAGCAATCGCCTTAACTGATCTAGCAGATCGAATCAAGGAGATCGCCAAATCTTCTAGACGAACCACCGCATGGACAGAAGATCTGTTTACCAAAGGAGCTAAACCGCAGCAACTCTCTCACAACGCCTATGAAGAAGTTGCCCACATCATGATGGAATTAGATCTCCATCAGAATCTTATACCTTCCACGCCCATCGCTCAGACCGCTGAAAGATTTAAGAACCTCGGACGCTCGCTCATTCCCCAACACAACCTTTATCGATTATGGAAGGGAACGCAGAACAGACCCAACAGGCCCCCATCATCTCCAACGCCACATCGGCATCTACCCCCACCGCCTTTAGCATCGGCGCCTTTGACGGTCGAGAACGTCTCGCCCGCATTCACCAGGAAATCTCGGATTTCCTCCACTACCAGTCCCACGTCCAGCTTTTCGCCGCCACATCCTTACCGTCAACGGTCCCTCGCCCCAATGACGAATCCAAGGAGCGCATCATCAAGCTCCTCAAAGAGAACCGACGTCTCAAGGTTCTCCACAAACTCCTCAACTCGCTTGAGGCCAACAACAAAGAACTCGTCCAAACGTACACAGACACACCCACCGACTGGAACGCAGGAGGATGGAACCAAGACGAATAACTTCGCCGACTTCGTCGACAACTCAGGTGGCTATCATCCTTACGACGATGAAGACGCCCGCCACAACCTCGATACCTAGAGGACACCCGCATATTGTTGTTGCGGTCAACAACGTAGAGGAGAGCTAGTGTTACAAACACGGTACGGACTCCTACATTATGATTACATGACACGTTGGACATGCTTACTTTTTTGTATATGCCTATCCCTTGCCCAATCCCCATTATGTTCATCACATACGGACTACCTCGTTCCCTTATCGATCCCCATTCCGTTTACCCTATGCCCAACTCCTTGTCCACACGTGTACCACTCCTTATACCTCCTGTTTTACCTATACTTGCTATCGCCCTTGTTCTACTTACGATCCGGCTGTGTTTCAGAACATGTATATAAACCGATGTACTGTAACGTCGAACCTTAAGTTCGACTTAGTTTGTTCTTGTCAATATCACATCTCATCTCGCCTAAAGAACGTCGTACACACTCTGTTCATTATCGCTCTCAAGTATAAGACTTCTTCTAGTCGTCTTATTACTTAGCTTATTCGTTCACCTACTGTTTGACTTGTCCGTTGGACTTAGTCTACTTTGTCAAGCGCTCATAGCGTGGACACATTGTAGGTGGAGATCAACATGATCATAACAGGATGGGGTGGGGAGATGTACACTAACTGTTGGTCGTGACGACCAGGGTGGTAGGTATCTTGGATGATGCATACTTGCCATCGTCAAAGTTGATGGATGTTGAGCGCTCCCTGTGTTGGGGGCACTCACATGTAATGATGAGGAGGGTTGGTTTGGCGTGGTGCCGAATAGTGAGAAGAGTCGAGTTCTACTGTTGGGACCACCCTACAGTCGCTAACTGTGACGGTCAACAACCACTAGGCGGCACCATAGAACCGGACGAGGAGGGGAGGATGAGTGTACGCTGACTTAGGGGACAATCCCAAGAGAACTCGACTGGAGTCTCTGGGTCTGTATTGGGCTCTTTATATACATACTACAAGGCCTATCTACTGGAGACACCTTATTGGACGATAAGGCCCAGTGAGAATTGCCCCGACAGGAATCCTGAGAAATCTGCACGAACTGGCAGCGGCCCATCACGCTCGGATCACATCTGCCATGTCGTCCGAGCATCTGTTTTCCTCCGCATCCCTCTGCTCTCCTCCGTAAATAGTGCACACATGTAATCCATACCCTCATTAATCCACTTTTTGTTCATGTAGCGTCCAAATTTATTCAAGTCCGTTGCACGATCCATCCAGTAACACATAGTATGGAACACCCTCCAAGAAAACCAGAGCGACCCAAGCTTTGCGAATGTCCGAAATGCATTCAGAGCTCCAATGATGGCAAGGGAAAGATGCTTCCCCCAGGAACATATAGGAACCATGCAAAGAACCGCCAAGCAGCGGAACAAGCGCGTCGCGACGCGTTTTTCGAGAGATTTGGACCACCAAGCTTGCCCTCATCTTCTGGTGCAAATGTAGCTTGTAGGAGAAGGCGACCAGGACCGGCAGGTATGTCCCACATTCGATGTATTATGAACTAATTTACAAAACCAATAGAAAAACACTTCTACGACAAGTGGGCCTAGCACGGGGCATGAAAATGGTATACTACGATCTTTGAGTCCTGTCGACAATTCTATGGATTTCTAACGGCCTCTTACCCCTCTGGATGATCCTATCCAACGTGTGCCAAGTCCCCAAGATGATCCCATGTCATTCCAACGCGTGCCAAGTCCTCGTGACAATCCGACATTAGACAATGAACTTAGTTCCCCATTCGATCCCCCAGCTAATGAGAATTCTGAAGAGGAGGACAACGAGGATATGTCCAGCCCTACACTCAATGCCGAGCAATTTGAGTTTCTAGCAAACTCGTTATCACTCTTTTCTCAATACTCAATTCTATTGCTTACCTGCCTTGGTCGTCGTTCTCATTCCACATGTGGTGCTCGAAACACCATGGAATTCCTCGAATTCATCAAAGCGGCGGGGCGGCGTTTGTTATCAGCTCAAGAGCTTGTAGCGGCAGTGTCCGATGAAATAGCCATTCGCGAAGTTTGGCCGCCCATCAAAGTAAGTTTCAAAAACTTGAAAAATCGTTTTTTGTTGCTGATATGATACCAGCGTGATGATTTTACTAGTGATTGTGACGAAAATGAAGGAGAGCGGGTGCGAAGAGCTTGCAAGTGTTATTATACACCATGCGCCTGTACTAATCTCTGATTTTATATCCTTTCTATGAAATACGAACTCATTAGATATTTTCTTGAATGCAAGCGTGCTGCGTTGTAACGGGTCGTTTGGAGGCTTATATATTCAAGATACCCTAGGACGGGAGCTAATCCTAGCTCCCTCATTATCCCCCGTATATAGTTTCCTTTTATAGTAGGTAGTCACGTAGTATACCATATGCGCTAGTCACGTAGTCACAGGACACTTTTACTTAACTTGTACTCACCACACGCGCACCCGCACGGTCTCAATAGACATTGATCCAGTGCAAGGCGCAAGGTGCGAACAGTCCCGGAACCATCCCCTGGTTCCGTCTTAGTAAACGTTACACTTTTTTGCACTTCCACAAGTGCGGAGCAATATTCGAACCAACATACTTTCAAACACGAAAACTACCGAAATTAATACAAAAACCCAACATATTATAAACGACGCGATGGCGTCAGGGCCAGGCAAAAGAAAAACCAAGCAACAAGCCACCTCGAGCTCCCCCTCGGCATCAGCCGGGAGCTCGCCCCACATAATCCAACGTTCAGCGAGTATCGCGAACTTAGGTAATCCTAGTAACACTAGGGATACCAGTAAGGTTACGACGAGAACCGTAAGCACCGCCCACGCTGCTTCCCATGCCAAAGTTGCAGCACAGTCACCCAAAGGGAAAGGACGAGTACCGGGGACAATTCCATTGTCCCCTCCAGTTCACAATACCACGGGACTATCTTCGTTAAGTCCCAGACAACCCGGTTTAGACGTTGAGTCCGGTAACACCTACAACATAATAAGTCTGAACTCGCCAGTACCCCAGGAGACAGCACAGCTATCTCCGTTAGACATCCAGCCTCCCATGGCTATACGTACGGGAGGCCCTGAATCGATAAGTGATGAAAGGGAGGTAGCAGAGCTAGCTTCTCCCGCGAAAGAAGACGGATACGCTGGCTCGTTTAAAAGACGTGAAGACACTCGACTTGAATACATTCCACAAGTCCAAAGGCCTGTCGGACTCGGGTTCCCGCAAACCAGTCGTCGACTGGGGGAACCCTCACCTCACAATACTCAGTTTTACCCTTACCCACGACCGGGCGACGCAAATAACAGGAGGCTCGAAGAGACTCAAGCCTCCATATTAGAAGGACAACGAGAAAGCAAGGAACAGCTCTCTCAAATTGCCCACAGAATAGAACAAAGCAACTCGTTGCTAGCAGACTTGATCTCCGAGTTCAGACGAGACAGGAGATCAACATCATCGGGATCTTACAGAGGAAGATCCCCAAATCCAAGACGAGTTTCTCTGTCCCCGCTAAACGAAGCCACGGGACAAGATGATGAAAACGAGGAAGAAGCAATGATACTTCAACAGAACGCCGCCGTTCCTCCACAGAACGAGGAGGCGAACGTAACGGACGACTTTCCCCACCTAATCAGGTCCGGGGAAATGGATGCTCTTATTCAACTAAAGGTCTTGGAATACAAGAGGGACGCGAATAGCGGATCCCAGCTCAGGGTGCATAGGAGAGGTAATCGAGAGACCTCTCCAGACTACGAAACCCGACTGTATAATTCAGCAAACAACTTCGTCTTGACGGAGCTACGATCAGGCGTAGACGTGAACATACTATTTGAAAGGTTATCCCCGCTACGGAGACAAGCCAGATTCGATAACCCACGTCCTAACGCGAGAGCTACGGGTTCCAATACCATACCCGTACGCTCTGAACGGAGAGTAAACGAACTCCCCGAGAGTACTCCAAGACGAGAGCAAACGCCAACTAACATCGGCCACGTAGCTCCCTCACCATCGGGAAACGGGAGCTCCAACGTATCTCGCCAAAGCTCGGTTGGTTCCCCAGCACAGAAAGGACCGCCGCTCAGTTACGTTGCTAGGAGATTAAGGCCTAGCATGTCCATAAGTCACATCGGAGGACTCCCTAACGCGGACCCTCCTGCAACAACAAACAAATCATCCGAACGAACAGATGGTATTGTCCGACAAGAAATACAGGACGCGTATATGGCGAGCCAACACAGGTCGGATAAGATTAACGTAGGGAAGATGATGAAAATCCCTCTTCCCGAATATTCCGGAGGAGAATCCATAGATACATATCTACGGTTTCTCCGCGAGATCCTTCTATATCTCGTGAATTACAATGCCATGGGACCGGATGACGACGCAACTAGAGTCGGCATCCTAGGGTCTACGCTAAAAGATAGAGCATTGAAATGGTATCAACATACCATCCATCTCAACGCGGAGGGATTGTGGACGTTTGAGACGGCCATGATCGAACTCAAGAGATACTTTGTTAAGGAGGCCTCATCTCGCGACGCGGCCTCCAAATTCGACCGTTTAGAACAGGGCAGTAAAACGGTCATGGAATTACGCAAGGACTTAGAGAGGTTAAGCCAACTAATGGTTCAACCTCCAACTGAGTACGACATGTCACGACGATTCGTCGACGCGCTCAATGAAGAAATAGCAGGGGCTGTCGTGAAGTACGGTATCAACCCCGAAAAGAGTCCTTTCGAGTTGATCTTCGAAAAAGCCAACGAAGTAGAACAGGGCTTGTTCTACGAAGATCGACAGATCAGACACAAACGAAAGTTAAAGCTACCGGACAGGAGCCCTGTAAAAATGAGCTCCAAGCCTATAAAGAAAAAACCCGGTGCTAGCTTTAGACTTAACACGTCCAAAGTTATACAGACGAAAACCAAGGATTATAAGCCAATCGGAAGCACGTCTAAACAGATCGAGTGCTTCCATTGCAAACAAAAAGGACACTACAGTAACAGATGTCCGAAAAAGAACGGCCGCACCAAACAAGCAGCAAATGTCGAGACAATTGATGAAGAAAACGACGAAGCTGTCGCTAACGCCACTGAAGGGACACACTCCGACTCCCAGCACAAGGACGATGCCTCGGGAGACGAAGAGGAAGAAGAACAATCAGAAGAATCGTCCCATGAACAGTACGAGGACGATGAAGATCCCTCGTTAAATGATTGGGCGGCAGAAGCGTTCGTATCTGTTTTAGTCTCCACTCACACCGAGAGTAACGGAGACTATCATAACCCAAAGAATTCACGAAGAATAGATGGGACCAAATTAACAGATTGGTCCCAAACAGAAGATATAATCAAAGCAAGCCAATCCAAGGAGGAGAGTGACATGCTCTCCGAGACAAATTGCGAGTCCGACATCGTAGACACAGCATGCGTCATACGATGTGTTGACGACGATGAAGACGACGTTGCCAAATGTATGAAAGCGTCTGGGATAAACGACGAACCAGTCGCATACAGACAACGGGGAACGAAAGACCTCGGGCCGATCAAGGTTGAAGACGGCCCTAAAAGGGATTTCAAACGCCTCGGCGTCATCGAAGGCTTTATTCGTATTAACGGACATAAAGCCCATGTTTTATTGGACGGCGGAAGTACAATCGATATGATTTCCGCCAACTTTGCCAAAGTTCATCAACTGGACGTATTCCAGTTAAAGAAACCCATAAAACTACAAATGGCAACATCAGGATCGCGCTCCTCTATCCAATACGGAGCGCGCGCAGAACTGAAGTTAGGCGACCTCAGCCAGAGCAGATACTTTGACGTCGTCAACCTGGACAGATACCACGCTATACTTGGTACTCCGTTTCTGAAGGAACATGAGGTCTTGCTCAATTACGCCGGACATGGTTCCTTCAAGCTGAAGAACAAATGGTTCCCCGTCAAAGACGGCGACTTCGGGAACCCTCTCTCTCTAGAAGGGGAGAAAGCGGAGAAATCCGCTAATAAGAAGAAAGATACAACCAATAAAAGAAAGGAGTCTTCAAGCGTTAAAACTCCAAGCAAGAAGCCGATTGTCAATAAGGCCTCAACCTCGGACAAGGTGTCAACGCGCGCTAAACGCGCTGAATGACGCCAGGCTGCCGAAGACGAAACAAAACCCTCTCCAGAAACCGGCGCAAAGGGAGGGAAAACACTCCATATATCTATGGAGGAACGTCTAAGGCTGCGCCAAAAATGGATCGACAAGATCCAAGATTTATACACCCCTCGGGAGCCAACTCTGCCTCCCTTACGGCCAATCAATCATGAGATTCCGTTAATCAACCCGAATCTCAGAATAATACACAGGGCACCCAAATGCCCCGAAGCACTCAGAGAAGAGCTTAGAGCGAAGGTCGACAAATACATAAAGGCGGGCTGGTGGGTCCCTACAACCCTCCCATCGTCGGCACCTCTTTTAGTCGTCTTCAAAAAGGACGGAAAGATTCGAACGGTAGTAGACGCGCGACAGCGTAACGACAATACGCTAGCAGATGTTACTACGCTACCGGACCAGGAAACAGTTCGAAGTGACGTTGCAAAAGCTCGCTTTAGAACGAAAATAGACCTCTCGGACGCGTTTGAACAAATACGCGTCCTACCCGAACATGAGGATCGTACTGTATTCGCAACCATATACGGTAACATGAAGAGCATGGTAATGCAACAGGGAGACAAGAACGCGCCTCCCACATTCCAAAAGCTGATGAATCACTCCTTTTCGGATATGATAGCAGTATTCGTACACTGCTATCAGGACGACATTTTTGTATTTTCAGATACCCTGGAGGAGCACGAAATGCACCTCCAAAGGGTATTTGATCGATTAAGAGAGCTCAAGCTATATCTAAGCAGCAATACCAAAAAACTCGACTTGTTCTCGACCTGGATGGACTGTCTAGGATTCTACGTCAACGACGAAGGAATCTACATCGATCCGGCAAAAATAGACAAAATACGGGAGTGGAGAACTCCCAGAAATTACCATGACGTCCAGAGGTTCAGCGGCGTTATACAATATCTCGCCCAGTTCCTCCCGAACGTCACTGATTATACATCCCCGATGACTGGGATGTGTAGCAACAATCGAGAGTTCGTCTGGACGGATTTCCAAGACGAATGCTTCAAAACACTCAAGAAGCTCGTTTGTAAGAACCCCGTTTGCAGACCTATCAATGGCCGAATGGAAACGCCTATCTTCGTAATTACCGATGCATCAGCCACAGGCATAGGCGGTATGTACGGCCAAGGACCAACTTGGGACACAATCAGACCAGCTGGTTTTGTGTCCCGTAAATTCACGTCTGCGCAAATGAACTATTGCACCTGGGAACAGGAATTGCTCGCCGTTCTCGAAGCGCTTATGCGCTGGGAAGACAAATTACTTGGTCTTCCCTTCACCATCGTAACAGATCATCAAGCACTCACGTTCTTCAAGGAAGCGCCGACGAGATCACACAGGAGAATAAGATGGTGGGAGTACCTCTCCCGATTCAACTTCACGATGAAGTATCTGAAGGGAGAGGACAACAAAATAGCAGATGCTCTCTCCCGTTATTATTCATCAGACAAGCCCGGAGAGATACACAACATTGCAACATACGTCAACGCTATAGCGATCACGAGAAGCTCAGATGCGGGAGACGCAAACTATATTTAGTATATACCTATAGCGATCACGAGAAGCTAGTAGGTAATATAAGTATAAAGTATAATAAGAGTGAAATAAAGATCCTACTCACCTCAGATGCGGGAGACGCAAACTGAGGTGGGATGTACGAATGTGCGCAGCACATAGAATAAACTGTATAGTACCAAGCCACAGACGGGCGGAAGCAAATGGGAAGAATAGGAACGTACGACGGTAGAACTGAAAGGCAAGACTGCCTACCGTATAAGGAAACTGTCCATATAAGGAAGGTCCGTGGCGCGTGGGCGCATCAAGCGCCACCGCCGCATTGCGAGATTGCTCAACTTCCACACTCCCCCTCAAGCTCGCCTCAGTCCTAAACATGCACCAAAGTGCTTTACCTTCGGACTAGGCAACGCCTTCGTCAAGATATCCGCCACCATATCGTTAGTGGGACAATACACCAAGTTGATCTTCCCCTCTTCAACAACCCAACGGACGAAGTGAAATCGTATGTCGATATGCTTCGTACGTGCGTGATACTGATGGTCCTTCGACAGTGCAATAGCGCTTTGATTATCCGAGTACAGGGTCATGGGTCCGATGGAATCGCCCATTACCTCACCGATAAGCGTCTTCAGCCACATGGCTTCTTTGGCAGCGTGGGTTGCAGCCACGTATTCAGCTTCTGTCGTCGACAACGCCACGATCTCCTGTCGTTTGGAACTCCAAGATACAGCCCCGCCGTTCACCAGGAACGCATAACCAGAGATAGCGCGCCTATCTTCGTGCATCGAGCCGTCCGCGTCGGTATAGCCCAAAAGCGGATGCTCCGCCGCCCCGTAGGTGAGTTCGTAGTCGACCGTTCCGTTCAGGTACGCAAACAGGTGCTGAACGGCTGCCCAGTGGTCCGGGCCAGGACTATCCAAATAGCGCGATAGAACGCTCACCACATACGACGTATCGGGACGGGTAGCAAGAGATGAGAAGTTGGCGGACCCAACTGATTCACGGTAAGGCTTATCTTTCATATAAGCGAAATCTTGGGCGGTCTTCGGACTTTGCTCTTTTGACAATCGGGTATTCACGTTCATAGGCGTAGAAACTGGTTTCACGTGCTTGAAACCATAGCGCTCGACGATTCCCCGGATATAGGACTTCTGAGACAACGAAATGGTTCGTTTCTCCCTGTCGCGCTTCACCTCCATACCTAACAACCAGTGAATCTCCCCCAGATCCGACACCTTAAACTCCTTCCCAAGTTCATCTTTCACCCTTTTCACCAAATCGATTGACGACGCTATAATCGTCAAATCATCCACGTGCGCCACAATGATAATGTGCGTATTTCCATTTTTGTAGTAGAAAACGGCCTGATCGACGTCACAGCGCCTCATGTCGAGTCGATTACGAAGGACTCCAAATAAGCGGTTGTACCAGTGACGTGCCGACTGCTTGAGTCCATAGAGAGGCTTCAAGAGCCGCAAGACCTTTTGACGATCATCCACCAACTTCACCCCGGGAGGTTGTTTCATATAAATAACCTCGTCATCCAAGAACTTCCCATTCAGGTACGCGTTCTTGATATCAACCTGATGGATTTCATAGTCGAATTGGGCTGCCAACGCTAAGAAGGTCCGGATAGATGCCATTTTGGCGACAGGGGCGTAGGTGTCGAAATAATCGACGCCTGGAATCTGCGAAAAGCCCTGCGCAACAAGCCGCGCCTTGTAACGAACAATATTGCCGGCCGCGTCTTTCTTCAAGGCAAATACCCATCTGGAACCAACGAGATTCCCATCCGGAGGTAAGTCGACCACTTCCCAAGTGTCGTATTCCTCTAACGCTTTCAACTCTTCATCTATAGCCTCCTTCCACCTAGGCCAATCCGGGCGTCGCTTAGCTTCAGCTAGCGAGCTTGGTTCCATTCCTTCAACATCACTAGCGGCTGCAGCGAGCGCCAGCGCGTTCACGTCTTCATGTATTTCAGGTATGACATCATTGTTAGGGGCTTGAATTCCACGCGGAATTGCTGACGAACGATCACCAGTTACAAACCTGCCAGATTGCAGATCACGAAGGTAATGACTCGGTTGGCGAATACGGGATGAGCGGCGAAGAGGCGGCAATGTAGGATTGATAGGTGCGGGGTCCGGTGCGGTGTCCGGAGCAGGTGGAGCGGGAGGCTCGACGTTCTCGGCGCCTGTCTCAGATGCTTGAGTAAGTGCTTCGAGTACTTCGTCTTCATCCGCTTCGTCAAATTCATCAACCTGCTGCCCAGTTACTTCCTCAACCGGTTCTGGTGCGAGGTCTACAGCCTCACTCCCCCCGACCTCCGCAGAATCGTCCACCACCATCGGTAAGTTCTCTCTCGAGAATATAACGCTTCGCTCGACTGACACCATCCTCCTCTCGATCCAATAGATCCTATGTCCATTGCTATTCGCATCATAGCCAACCCAACGGCCCTCTTTCGCTCGAACGCCTAATTTCCCGGACGACGTGTCGTGTACCCAAACAACTTGGCCCCAGACCGGAACTTCATCAAGTTCGGCAGGCTCACCATTCAACAATTCAAATGGCGTCATTCCCAGTGGTAACGCTCTCGTCCAAGTCCGGTTCTTCAACCATACAGCATGGCATAAAGCCTCGCCCCACAACGAACCAGTCAATTGGCTCGTAATCAACATAGCACGCACGCGCTCGATAAGCGTGCGGTTCAAGCGTTCGGCAACTCCGTTCTCTTCAGGTGTATCGTGAACCGTAAGTTTATGTTCCGTTCCACGCTCATCCAAGTAATCAATGAATGAATTACTCAGATATTCACCACCGCGATCGGCATGCAAACATTTGATGTCCACACCGAGCTGGTTCATAACCCAAGCGACAAACGACTTGTAGCAGTCGAAAGTCTCGCTCTTCAGACGCATCATGTACACGGTCGTCCACCGGCACCAGTCGTCTGTAAAAGACACGTAATAGGAGCGTCCACCAAGAGTTTTCACTTGCGCCGGCCCCCAAAGGTCAGAGTGGATTTCGTCGGCAAACGACGTCTTCCGCTCGCCATCCCTCAACTTCGGAACAGACTTCCGAGTCGTTTTCGCAAGAATACAGGCACGACATTCAAAGTCATCATTGATATCGACGATGCTGACTCCTTTGATCAGGCCACGCTTCAACAAAGTACGAAGCGCTTCGACACCAATATGGCCAAGTCGTCCATGCAATTCTCGCAACGTTGAAGCTTTCATAGCGGCAGAGGCAAGACCAAACGGAACACTATGCGGAGTCCGATAAACTCCGTTCGACTTCGGTATGGTTCCAATAATTTCTCCATCTCCATTGCTAATGACGCAACGACCGCCACCAAAAGTTGAATAGTAGCCGGCGTCGTCAATCTTGCCAACGGATATCAAGCCATACCCAACGTCAGGCGTGTATAACACCTTTGTAAGTCGAATTCTCGTCTGTGTCTCGCCATTTGGAACTAAGACATCCATAGATCCAACTCCGTGTGCCCGGAAAGTTTCTTTATTGGCAGCAGTAAGGGGGTATGCCGGGATCGGCTCGAAAGTTAAAAACTCGTCACGATACGGGTACATATGATGGCTTGCACCCGAATCGTATAGATCCCAAACGGTATCTTGTGAACCAGGGTCCATACTCGACAGCGCAAGACCGTCCACATCTTTTGGAACTTCGATAGTGACGGGAACAGGCTCGTCATCATCATTCTCGATGTCGAGAAAGTCGTAAGTCTCCAAATTCTCGTCAAACGATTCGTCAATCGCTGACCACGCTCCTCGGGGCAGACTTCCATCTATAGCAGGATTCGCCGCCGGTCTCTGGGATGTTCCGGAAGAGTTTGAAGTAGAGCCAGAGGATGAGGGTTGTGAGTGTCCCCCCGTCTTTGTGTCATTCTTCTGACTCGATCCACCACCAGCTCCGTCCTTGTCGTCTTTCTTTGGGCTCGGACAATTATCATGACGATGTCCGCGACCACCGCAGTTCCAACAACCACCACGGCGACGACCTCTTCCCCTGCCTCCACGGAATCCACGGCCTCCACCAGCTGTGGCGCCTGGACGCTCGCTACTGGCAAATGTAGCCATAGCAGCTCCGGTTGTCTCGGCAGGTTGGGGTATCTTTTCTTTCCCCTTCGGACGGTTCTTTCGGTCTTCCTCTCGGCGTTCCCATTCCTCACAAGCTTCGTTCATAAGCTGTTCAGGAGTCAAGCTCCAAGGATCTTCAATCTCGGATAGCCTCGTATCAGTCGATTTGATCTTCGAGGCCATCAACTTGAAGTTAGACGAGACCTGAGCAAGGAAACCAGCAATATCCCGAGGTACGAATTGGATGATAAGCGAGCGATAGTCATTGGCGCTAACTTCAACACCAACGGCCAACAGCTCCTCATACTTCATACGAACGCGATCAAATTCGGTCCGCAGATTTTCCCCTTTCTCGCTACGAAGGGCCATGAACTCGGAATGAAGGCGCGACTTCATCATCATGGATTTTTCGGTGAACTCGGCAACAATACCGTTCCACATTTCGGCGACTGTAGATTTTCGCATATATTTCGAGAAGATGGAATCCGGGAGTTTCTGCGTCAGCAAATACTTCGCAAGAATCTCCTTCTTCTTCCATTTCTTAATTTCGTCAGTCTCCTCTTTTCCTTCGGGTTTCTTGTTAGAGCCGTCAAACTGACCCATAACATCTTTCTGCTGTATAGCGATAGTAAACCGCTGTTGCCACATGACCCAATTGGAGCCGTTCGACTCCAACTTGTCAACCGCCGAAGAAAATTCGGATAAGGATTCTTTTGTGTTAGATTCTGACATTTTCGAGTGAGTTTCGTCAATAGCTGCTTCAAATTGATCCAGCTGATTTAGATTCAATGTAGCGCGGGGCCCATAACCTATAGCGATCACGAGAAGCTCAGATGCGGGAGACGCAAACTATATTTAGTATATACCTATAGCGATCACGAGAAGCTAGTAGGTAATATAAGTATAAAGTATAATAAGAGTGAAATAAAGATCCTACTCACCTCAGATGCGGGAGACGCAAACTGAGGTGGGATGTACGAATGTGCGCAGCACATAGAATAAACTGTATAGTACCAAGCCACAGACGGGCGGAAGCAAATAGAAAGAATAGAGAGATACGTCGGGAGAATGGTACGGCAAGACTGCCTACCATATTTGGTAAGTGTCCATATAAGGAAGGTCCATGGCGCGTGTGCGCATCAAGCGCCACCGCCGTATTGCCCCGGAAGGCGATGATTTAACAATCGCTCGCAACGCCAAGCTTAGCGCCTTCCAAGTCAATATTCTTCCCGGGGAGGAAAGGGAAGAGATCATCAAAGATCACGTTGAACAGAGAATCAACGATTCTCATCAGCTTTCACTACACAAAGAACTGGAGACGTCACAGTCTCCCGATTTAAATCTTAAGGACGACAACGTTCAAGCCGTCCTACAACACATTCCGAAGATGTACGAAGGCGACAAATTCTTCTCGAACATCTGGAAACATTCAGACCGACATGAAAGATTCAGCTTACACAAAGAGCTTCTCTGGACAGTCAACCGAGCGGGATACAAAGTAGTATGCATCCCAGGAGGGCTGATAAAGGGAAAGTCTACACGGGGTCTGATTGTAGATGCCTGCCATCAAATGATAGGACATCTAGGCTCAAGCAAAACGCTCGAATACGTTCGACGCTGGTTCTGGTGGCCGAACATAAAAGAAGACGTCGAGGATTTCTGCTGCTCGTGCGGAAAGTGCCAAGTCACCAAGGTCTCACGTCTAAAGGCACCGGGATGGGTACACACGATGCCAATCCCTACAAGGCCATGGGAAAGCATCGGAATGGATTTCACTGGTCCTTTCGTCGAAATCGGAGGATACGATTATATCCTCCTAGTAATTTGCCGAATGACAGGAATGGTCCACCTCATTCCAACCCGAACCAACGCGTTGGCGAAAGATATCGCCAGGCTATTCATAAAAGAAGTCGTCAGGCTCCACGGTATACCGGAGTCTATCGTTTCTGATCGCGACACGAAATTCACCTCCCAGTTCTGGAGTGAATTCAGCAAAACGTTAGGACAGAGACTATTAATGTCGACGTCTTATCATCCTCAAACGGACGGCTCTTCAGAACGAGCCATCCAGACTATGTCTCAAATCCTCCGCGCCGTCGTAAACGATTATCAAACCAACTGGGTTGAGCAACTCCCGTTGGTTGAATTCGCTATGAATTCAGCCACAAGCGCTTCTACTGGACAAGCCCCTTTTGAATCCAATTACGGATGGATGCCTCGTATGATCAAGGGAGTCAATTATGACTCCCCACGCGAAGGCGTCCGACAATTCGCAGAAGACATTAGAAACGTCCTGGACAAGACGTTTGACAAGCTAGTCGTCCAGCGCACAAGACAGGCGATCAAAGCGAATAAGAAACGACGCGAAGGACAACGTTTCAAGACGGACGAACTGGTTCTCCTATCTACGGAGAACCTAAACCTCCCTAAAGGACGCACAAGGAAGCTGTGCCCTAAATACATCGGACCGTACAAGATCCTCAAAGCCTCTCCGGAGAGTTCGACTTACAAGCTAGAACTCTCCCCAGATCTCAAGGCACGACGTATTCATGATACTTTCCATGAGAAAGTATTAAAGCCTTATGTCGGGAACGATTACGATAAGTTCCCTAAACGTGAATCACGCGTGCGATACGATATTGGAGACGACCCGGAACAAGAATGGGTCGTCGAAGCAATAGAGGACCACAAATGGTCCCCCCGTCTCACGTTCAAAGTACGATGGGCGTTGGGAGATCACACATGGGAACCCTTACATGTTGTCAACGAACTCGAGGCTCTAGATCAATACTTAGAGCTCGAAGGAGTTACCAAACCCTCCGATCTCAGAAAACATTGACGTTTACGGGGGTGGCTGTGTACTTTAGGACTGGCCTTCCAGCACCCCCTTAAATTCCCACGAGCCAGATTTCATCCGTTAACCACCACCATGTCAGAACGTCACACACAACGCCAACAGAACGAATCGGGGAAAGAGGAGTCCAGCCGCAAGCGGATCCGATCTCCCCAGACTCAACATCAAGACATCGGGAGAGACGAACGCCGACCACGCGTGAGCCGCTCTCCCTCAACCTCGTCAAATCAGGCATCGACCGCGATATCATTGGGGAGATCCACGTCTCCCCAGTTTTTCTTAAACGCGTCGGATATCTTCTCTCAAATGCGCCCAGAATGGCAAATCGAGCCCAAGTCGCACCTCCCTTTACACCTCTCAAACTGCCGTGATTGCGCACACTTTGCGCAACATGTCAAGAATGAGACGTCGGGAGGCGCACTGGAGATCTTCAACCAAAAACAACGACACCACTGGCGTGAAGCGCTAGATGATGAGATTGAAGATCGCTGCCACGAGGCATACCGACGCGGCCAAAAGGACAACGACGACGAGATATTAAGGCTGAGAAACGAGCTCAGCCGATGCCACAGACGAGTCGAAAACTTAGAGAGAAATATAGACGACCTGGAGCGTCGAAACAACGCACTCCGTTCCTCTTATCAACACGGAGGGTCTCAACAGCCCTCCACCACCTTTGGAAGGGGAGGATCCCGCCCGTTACTAGCGGAAAGAAAAAGATCACTTTCTCCAAAACGTCAACTACCCATGCCAGCCGCATCGTCGTCGAAGAAACAACTCACTCCGCCGCCACAGGAAATGGCTGTCGACACAGAGCCAAAGATAACATCTATCGCAGCCAAGGGAAAGGAGCCGACCAGGCCCCTCAACCGCATGTACCAATCGGACGAAGAGGACGACGATGACGACGAAGTATCAATCAATAGCGGTAACATGGACCATCTCGGAGGCGATAATAACTCGCCTCCTCACACCGATACCGAAGAGAAAGAAGAAGAACTAGGCCTAATGAGTAGATATATCGGAGACCCGGCACCATTCCGTCTCCATAAGAACTCAAAGGCCTTTCAGAGCAAACACGGACACGCATGCATGGACTGGAGAGACGGCACCAACTGGAACACGACCAGCTTCAAGCTGTTCAAAAAACGAGATGCAAACAAGACCAGCCGCTGGATGTGGAGTAGCGGCTTCCCTATGCAGATGGCTCGGGAGGCCGCAATAATTCCATTTGACCAACGATCGCTTGCACAACGATGGACGATTCGAGAGGCCACCCGAGCCGGGTTCCTGCCGCTGGACGATACCAGTGAGGAGCCAGACGTCGAATCCCTAGCGAAAGACGGTCGTCTACCTGCCTACATACGCCGAGGAGAAGGCAATCGTCTCAACGTCAAGGACGTCACCGCCTGGCTCCTCTTCAAGATGACGGAGCCAGAAGAGCCAGAACTAGTCGAATGGTTCTGGTGGGCGTCATGCACTCTATTCAGCGAACTTGGATGATACGCAAACGAGATGTCCACGCTCGGTCTTAGAGACGATGGCCAAACTCTGGCCCCCCTACGTTTTGTTCAGAACGGGGAGCCAAATCAAGAAACACTCGTTCGGCACTTCAAGCAATGCGGCGTCCGAATACAAGATGCAAACGAACACCTTCTGGACTTCAGCAAGATATACATCGCGAACATCAAGCCACCGACGGTACCAGACTGGTCCCGGATACCCCCATCCAACCCTAGGGTATCCCGACCATCTATCAACCAACGGCGTAAACGTGGCAACATGGCATTCGTCGATCGAAACTTACCCGTACCTGGACGCAGTCAAAGGCACCTCATCGACCGAATCAGCGACGGGTCTCATGCCAGCTCTCACACGTCGTTACCGCCAGTTTACATCGACAGGACACCGTCAGGCTCTGCTCCTGAATTCCCTTCTGAACCGCAGACCGGGAATTCATCATGGCCTCCTACAAACGAAGACCGTATGCACATCGAATGATATTTAAACGCAACCTTAGATATCAGATCTCCCTCATCTTACCCTCGGGTCGATCTTGTGGGGGAGGGTGTAACGGGTCGTTCGGAGGCTTATATATTCAAGATACCCTAGGACGGGAGCTAATCCTAGCTCCCTCATTATCCCCCGTATATAGTTTCCTTTTATAGTAGGTAGTCACGTAGTATACCATATGCGCTAGTCACGTAGTCACAGGACACTTTTACTTAACTTGTACTCACCACACGCGCACCCGCACGGTCTCAATAGACATTGATCCAGTGCAAGGCGCAAGGTGCGAACAGTCCCGGAACCATCCCCTGGTTCCGTCTTAGTAAACGTTACATGCGTGAAGCATGAGGCTCGACCTTACAGCTGATTTGATGTGTTTCCCAAAATCATATTGGACGTGTCACTCCGCCGAACGCACCTGCCACAACATTACCTCTATTCCCATTCCACGCATCTGTTCTTGCTGATACCAAGCATATCAAGGCGCCTGCTTGTTTGAATATTGTCAATGACACGAGTACGCGATAAGACTATTTTTAGCATGTGTATATTCAAGACGCATCCTCCAAAAGTAGAATACTTTGCTCTATCTTCGCTCCTTCCTCTATCACTCCTTCGTATACCTCTGTACAACATGGACTACTACCAAGATTATGAAATGGCTTCTGACCGTCAAGCCAATAGACAGTACGCAAATGGGAACCCCGTTCAAAGTGGAGGGAACAGAAATCCTGGTCTTGGTCCACAGGGGATGTCGAACAGCAGGCCCAACCTCCCCGACATGCAGACGATGAACTATGGGGACTCGTACCAACCAGGGAACAATAACGGCTCAAATTATGGTAGAAATCAAGTGTATACTAATTCCAACGCGCTATGCGCGTGCCGATTTCCAGGTGCGGCGCTAGGTTGTTTGCCTTGACTACTTACCTTCATTCAGGGAAATTACAATAATCAAAATATCAATATCAACAGTATACTGCAAAATGCGACTCACGAGATGCTCATGAATAGTGGAAACATTAATTACATATGCATATATACAGAGCTTGTAAGCTTTCTGTTTTGAGCGCAAGGAAATACCATCTAACCATCGTACAGAGAATGCAGGACTAAAGTTTTTAAGCTAGAGGCAAAGGTAGAAGCGTTGTTACATAGAAGTCCAAAAGTATCAATCTTTTTTTTTTGACTGCTTATATGCGCGCTGACACACTCCACCTCAGGTCAGAGAACTTATTACGAACAACATTTCGAATCATCCCAGCAGAAATAACCACCAAACTATCATGAAGCGAACGACGGGAGCAAGCATTGCGGTCCGTCTTCCCACTCGCATTTGACACAACGCCCAACATACCCCTCAAGAGGGAGGACTACATGCACATTACTTACTGGGACCATACAGATTTCTCAGAAGCCGAAAAAGTGCGAAAGGCCAAAGCCGCAGAGAAAGCTCCCAATAATGCAGATGCATCCACCAAATCATCGGATAGTATTGCGGTACACCTCCGCTTCCTCGAGGATGAAAATGGCGTGCAGATAAGGAAAGAGCGCTTGAACGAGATGCGTTCGTTCCTCCACCGCTCGAGCTAGACAAAATCATGCCTGACCTCATAGAGTCATACCTCCAACGTGGAAGACCCGTGGCGAGCAAGAAGTAAAGGACAGATGCTACAGAGATATCACGCAATGATTTCCAGAGCTCAAGCTCTGTAGCGCGGGCTGGAAGGTCGAGTCATTGATAACAGAATGGTTAACGACCCCGAGAGAATGACAAGACTGACAATTCTATACCGGCAAAACGCAGGGCAGAGTCGAAAACTTCTAGCGGTTCAAGGAAGAAGATGAAGAAAGAAGTGGTTCCTCTTGAACCACTCCCTAACTTCGCTTTTAATAAACAGGCTACAGGCAATGAACCCAATGGCATGACAACGTCAAACTCACCAGCTTCCGGTGGATCATTGACTTCTCTTCTCAACGACAGAAATTTCTCTTTCAACACACTGACTGGCAATCAAGTCAACTTTGAAACAATGACATCTGGCAGCAATCCCATTTCAAATGACTCGTCTACGTCTCTGCTTAATCAACTCAATGACTACAAATTGCAAAGTGTCTCTTCTAACGCATACCCTACCAATCAAGTCAACGACACAAATGCCCAGGCTTCAAATGGATCGTCACCTTCTCTTCCCAATCAACTCAATATCTACAACCATGCAACAACGCCTGGCAGTGCCCTGACTTCAAATAGGTTGTCAACGTCACCGAGTCCCAACAACAATGAATTACGGAATTCTAGCAGCAATCAACTCAGAAACGACACACCTCCAAGCGTCACTGGCGCTCAGTCGATTCCATCTGGAACTTCGCCGAATTCCACCCTACTCTTGGCCTCGCATTTGTTTGCCAGTGTGGCAAGCCCTCCGTCTGCCAGCACAAGCCCTCCATCGAACGGAGTTGACCTCCTGGCACTGCGTTCCCACCCCTGCTGTCAACTCTGACAACGAAGCACAACAAGGCAACGCTATTCCCCCAGGAACTCTTAGCTCAACGACAAGGCCTGAGCGCGTCGATAATGGAGGACTGCGACCTCGACCTCTTTCTGGACCACCAGCCAACAGTACGGACTTTGACAGAATATTTGGGCAACCCCGTGCCCATCCACTATCAGTTCCATTTATGCTCAACGCACCGCTGGTTCCACAGGCTGAGACAGTAAGTGCAAAATTGACTTTATTCACTCACTAATATGCTTTATTACAGCCAAGTTCCAAGTCCATTGACAATCCTTCAACACCCAGCGATGCAGGGGCCACAGGGCCGGGATTGAACACCCAGGTCGGACAAGGCAAAAAGCAAAGAGGAAAAAAGTCGGCGGAGATTCAGCTAAACCCAGAATCAACAGCAGCAATGTACGTCTACGCGTCTACGCGTTCAGCACCTGCTTCAGACTCACACACATGACTTTTCGTGACAGGGACCTCTTCGCCTCATGGTGGATTACTCAACCGGGGCACAGCCGAACCAAAACAGAGTTCACGAATGCTTGGAAGACCCTCAATAACGAGAAGAAAGAGGTGTGACCTTTGGCTCTCGACTCTCTCTCTCTCTCTAGAGTTACATGTTTGATTTATAGGAGTGGAAACAAGAGAGCAAGAAGAAGCGCAAGTAAGTCCATTCATATTGTTATCTTCTAATCTAATAACTTCTCTACTACAGGGAATTGAAGAAGAATTAGGGTGACGAGGAGCAGGGGGAGCAGGGGGAGGAGCAGGGGGGAGAGCAGGGGGAATCTGGAGGAGCACGAGAGAAGCAGGGGGGAGCCGAGGAGAGCAGGGGAGGTGCGAGCGAGTAGTGTGGGCAACGACCCGTGACGACGAGCAGGACGATGCAGGACATTGCCGATGTACCCAGATCCATACAGAAATGATCAGATATGATCAGATTGTTATTTTTCTACAGGGGAATACTAAGGGCGTCGGGGGCGCATGCTACAAGCCTGAAAGCGACGGAAAATGTCAGATGCTTCTGACAACGCAGCCATTTCCCCTGTTTTGGCCCGCTTTCCCCTGCTCCCCCAATCAAAACAGATTCCTCCCGCGCTTTTTCTCACTGGGGATAAGGTGTGAAGCGCAGTAAGCTAACAATAGGTGCACAGTAATAATGAGTTATAGTTTATAAATAGATCAGAGATTGGACCGGTCATGTGACTGCTTAGTAAGCTTAGTCATCCAGGCCAATGGCCGAGGTCACATGACTGCTTAGTCAGCATTTGGTTCTCCGGTTGTTGGTAAATAGAGTAAAAGAAAAGGAAAATAAAAGTTAGAGAAATACCGTTCATGACAGTTTCGGTGCTTCCACAATGAGATCGCTTGTTGTACGGATTCGGCAATGAAGATCAAGGTCAGAGATTGCATTATTGATTTGCACAATCTTTTTGCTAGTGAGTTGATGCAGGGGAACTCCATCTGCAAATTTGTTTGTGGTCCATTCTGTGTCTCCTTGGATACTTGACAAGAGGTCTTGGATCTTTCCGGTAAGGCACCAGATTTAGAGTACTTTACACTTGGCCACTGATTCTGTGCAGAATGTCCTAGCATTCCTAGGAACCATTCCTAGATTCCTAGCTGGACAAACACATTTTGTACAGTGTGAAATGGCTGTAATATTCCTAGTCCATTCCCAGTCCATTCCCAGCCATTCCTAGTCATTTTGCTAGGAATGCTAGGAGTTTCCTAGGAATATGACCACTAGGAACAGCTAGGACTAGGAATCATTCCTTGTTGTGGTCATGTGACATGACCAGATGGTCTGTGTGTAGGCCCACAGGTATATAAGGAGGGGGCATCTAGCACATATCCTTGCCTCCCCCCCACTTGCCTGGTGGGGGACTGGGTGATAAGATAAGATTAGATAGATACATAGATAGTGGTCAGTACATTCTCATGTAGCTTAGTAGATAAGATAAGATAAGATAATTGAATTCCTTTTATGGTATTTGCATGACATGTCACATGTGACAATTACAAAAACAGTGCCCCTAGCTTGTATGATTCAGAATATACAAGAATAACAATGCCAAACAAAGTCAAACATGAGATATTGGCAAAATACATTTTCAGACAATTCATGTGAGAAAATTGAAAAATCTGCAAAAAATCTTAAAAAATGCAGAAAATTCCTGTGATCAGGCTGATATAAGTAACATGATGCCAAACTGAACCAAAGTGCACATAAGTGTAAAACAAGTCAAGCTGGATTGATTTTGAGATTGTTCTAACTTCAGTGACCTACTGTTACCTCTGCCTCACCTTAACTACATCAGTAACACTCTCATCACCCTCTCCATTGCTAGAGATCAGCAGGGGTTGGGCAAACCCCAGGGTTTTCAGGGGGGTTTTCCAAGGGGCAGGGGCAGGGGTCATGGGCATCTGACCCCTCTCAACCCCTCACCCCTTGGTCTGACCCTTCTCAACCCTCCACCCCTCAGGGGGGTTGAGGCTGAGCTGGCACATGGCTTACATAAGATAGACACACAGCATATGGTAATCATATGATATAGTATCAGATCAGATCATGATAACATATTATCACAAATAAAGATTTGAATGCTACTACATCTACACTTGGTCTTGATTCAACAACAATGAACTCTGACAAAGACTCACGCAAACGGAAGGCATCTACAAAGCTCATGGAGAGCAATGAAGCCCTTGCGAAGAAGCTTCGTCAAACCGGCAATAGCAGGTTGACAGTTGACTCCGCACACTTGGGATCTGGTACTACTCATAACGTATCTCGACAGCCATCTGCATCCTCTTTACAATCTCAACACACTACCCCACCCCGATCCCCTAGTCCTTCAGAAAACAATGATGGTGACCATGATCCAGTGCTTGACACCAGTGGCGATGAGGCATCACGTCATGCTATCAATATAGATGGTGAGGGCAATGGCAAGCTTGAAGATGAGGGAGAGGATCGTGACCCTCAGAAGAAGCTAGGTATGTTGTCAAGGCTTCTGTGCAGAACACGGTTAATATGATATCTTCAGACAAGTTACATATACAAAATGTACAAGTCGCCCATATACATATTTTTTCTCCCACCGATGTACAAAGAAGAGAGTGGGAAACAATTCCAGGTGTTTGAGTGTGCGGCAAGGGTTTGTTGGAATGCGGCCGGCCGGCTGGTCAAACGGAACATCAACTCTGCCAACGCCACCTCGACATCCAATTTGAAAGGTCATGCAAACCAGTGCTATGGTGAAGACGTGGTGACTGCCCCAATGAAGGTCAAGGACCTTGATCAGGCACGAGATGTTTTGAAAGATAAAAACAATCTGTGAAATGGGTCCATTGCGTTAGCATTTCAAAAAGCCGGCCAGGAAACTGTCACCTACTCTACAACATCTCCAACTACTTTCGAAGTTCACGCAAACCATGTTAAATGGATGTGCGAGAGCAAGCGACCTTTTGAGTTGGTCAAAGATCAGGGGTATCTCCGGAACATGAAGGTAGGGCGGCCGCACCAGTATGTTCCCTCACCGACCAAAGTTGCCGGCGATGTGCGCGAGGTTTTTCGTCAGGCACAGGGGAAGATCGCGAAGATCCTACAGGTGAATTGTCAGTGAGAATGAAGTTCAAGACGATATTGATCAGACGTACTAGGAACATGATGGGGCGCTACATTTTGCCTTGGATTGTTGGACGTCACCTAACCGTCGTGCCTACATGGCCATCATAGTACAATATGAGACAGATGGAGTCATCAACGAGTGGTTGTTGGACATACCAGAAGTGGGCAAGCGGCACACTGGGGAACAACTTGTGATCGAATTTGTGAAGATCTTGAACGATTTTGGTATTTCAGAGAAGGTCAGTACTACGTTTAAAGCAGATACACTAGGAGTTGACTTACGAGGGTCCAGATCCTCGCGATAACATGTGATAACGCCTCCAACAATGAAGTGATGGTCAAAGAACTCAGCAAGAAGCTAAAGTCCTTCGCTGGGGATGCTTCACGAGTCCGATGTTTCGCGCACGTTGTTAATCTAGTGGTCAAAAGCGTCATCTCTCAATTTGATGCACCAAAAAACAAAAAACGGACCAATCGAGAAGCTACTCGGGGCAATGCAGATAAGGATGGTCACGATGCATTGCTCGAGGGCCGAGGTGATGATGAGATGGATGCTATGCTGTCTAAAGTCTGTGATCTTGCTGCTGATCACGCCAGCGATGACTTGGATGAGATCCTTGACATGAGTCCCGAGGAGCGCGCTGAGCGAGATAAAGATAACGGGTGGATAGATGAGCGCGATGAGATGGAGATTGAGGAGTTGAGGGCATTGGCAAAGGACGTGATGCCTGCCCGGTGAATGTTGGTGAAGGTGGGTGCTTGTTGGTCCTCGTTTAATGCCATTGGGTACAGCCATTGTTGATCCACATTTGGGCATGCCTGTGCTGACCGTTATCTCGTATCTGAAATCATCACTATTAACGCCTGTTACGATCATGTACTAGTATTACTCTTATGGACGATAGTTTACTTCATATGACTCACTATACCAGTCATATCACACAGCCCCCCCATTATCATTTTTACTCACTCTGACTCATGTACAATACTACGTATGACTCAGTACCCACATATGACTCATACCTTAGGAGTATATAAACCTCAGTAGCTACGCTGTATTTCCCTAGCTTTAGCAATCTACTGCACTACTCCGATTAACCTCAGAGTCTGAACCTCTATTACCTTCCAACCTTTCGCTCACCGCTTAACCTTGGAACCTAATATTGTTCTTCCACTTATACGCGGCCACTACCCAGCCTAAGTGTTGACCGCCGTTACAACGCCACCCACCAACAGTTGCGCAAGATTTCTTATGCGCTCAAGAACTCGCCCACCGTCCTAACTCCCCGGTTCAGGGAGATCTGCAGGATCTGCGAGCTGAAGGACAGATATATGCCACGTGATGTTAGCACCCGCTGGAATTCAACGTATGAAATGCTCGAGTTCGCAATCGAGTACCAGCGAGCAATCAATATGCTTGCAAGCGAGCGGAATATGGACCTGCGAGACTATGAAATGGATAAGGAGGAGTGGGCGCTTGCGATGCAGCTGTGTAAAATACTCAAGGTATGTATTTCATACTCGATTATAATGTGATCACGTCAATATCCTAATTCGTTGACTACTTAATAGGTATTCAAAGAGGCAACAACTTTCTTTTCAACGTCAAAAACTGCGAATATCACTAATGTTATACCAGCCATGGACCACTTTGACGAGGTTCTGGCCTCAGCAATGGTGTCGACGTCATACTCAGCTGCCATCCGTGCAGCTGTCCAGATTGGAAAACGGACACTTAATCGGTACTATAACAAAACGGACTACTCCAATGTATATCGCATTGCAATGGGTATGTGTTACCACTTATTCTCTTGTAATGTATGACTCAGTGACTCCATTATGTCGTCAGTACTAGATCCCCGGTACAAACTATCTTATTTTCGTAGGTTACAGTGGGAACAAGAATGGATAGACGAGGCACGGACGCTTGTAAAGGAGATGCTAACACGGTATTCATCTATTCCTGACAACGACAACAACAACGACAAATTAATCATGGTATGTTACTCCCTCTCTTATATCCAATCATCTTATTGACTTCAAAATCATCTCGGGCAGGTTGATAATCCTCAACTTCGCTTTGAGAAATGGTCGTCAATGCATTCCAACATGTTTGAAGATTTCATTACCCAGACCATCCGTGGTG
This sequence comes from Amanita rubescens, assembly GCA_015039365.1. NCBI lineage: Eukaryota > Fungi > Basidiomycota > Agaricomycetes > Agaricales > Amanitaceae > Amanita > Amanita rubescens. The sequence continues at coordinate 69,909 of WION01000125.1, forward strand.
GCTCCTCGGCTAGGCATCCAGCCGAGCCCCGTGACGAGCTGACCATGTATCTTAGCACGGATATTGTAACAGTTGATGACTCGAATGAGCCGGTGGATCCGCTTAGGTGGTGGAGGGACCATCGTGACACATACCCAAAGTTGTCCGCAATGGCTAGTGATTATCTCTGCATCCCAGGTAAGAAGGTTTATGTTTATCTTGATTAACCTATCTAACAACATTATGTGTAACATAGCATCATCAGTAGATGTTGAACGCGTTTTTTCACATGGGCGTATAGTTTTGTCTTACCTTAGGAATTGGTTGAGCGTGGAAACTGTCCGCTCTCTGTTGTGTGTAGGTGAGTGGTTGAAAGGTGGGCTGATAAAGGACAAGGAGATGATTAGGTGGTTGAAGAACCTGAAGGATGTGGAACCTGCTGGTAAGGATGAGGATGACATAATTACAGATGGGTGGGATGCAATCATGTAGTGGTAGTACTAATGTATGACACGGATATGCAATGTTGAGGGTGAACCCCCGGGCTTCCCTGACCCCTGGACCCCTGACAAACCCCCTGCAGACCCTCACTCAGTAAGGGGCAAACCCTTGACCCCTTGTAAGGGGCAGGGGTTTTGAGGGGCAGGGGCAGGGGTGGAGCTTGGAAAACCCCAGGGTAACCCCTGGTGATCTCTATCCATTGCACTCACTATGTCCTTCAATATCCTTTCATCCTTCAACCACCCTTCCATGCCTCTCCCCATACCTTCCACTGATCTCTCTCTACCTACCACTGTCAAAGTTTATCAATGTCAATCACACCTCTCAACAGCCATCTCTTCAATCTCCTCATTGCCTATGCAACAGCTTTATGCACTTTGTCACTGGGTCTGGAAATGCGGGAAGGATGGGCTGACCAGCTCTAGTAGTTAGAGTAGTAGCTAGATGGAGCAGCTGATTGCATGGAGATGGTAGTAATGGCCCATGCAGATAAACACCCTCCAGAACAGATATAACTGCAAAATGTAAGAACACCAGTCAAGACAATGCCAGCGGACTCACTATAGTCCAAATGTATTTTTTTCATTTGCAACTTTACCTTGGCATTCAGGCTGGACATTAAATCATCATTCAGAACTAAAAGAAAGGTCAGAAAACTTTCAAGAAGAAAATCATATAATAGTAGATACCTTGGAGAAGTTGAGTATAGGTTTCAAACCTCAGGACATGCATGTGATGGTCAAGCTCTCTTAGCAACAACACCTGATGAGATAACTTGACAGCTTCAACTTTGCGCATTCTTTCTTCAAGAAATTTGAACCGCTCCTCAAGTCTAAGGATTTATTATTACAAGTTGAAACAAAGGAAGAGAAGTAACGTACCCTGAAGTTTCCCTTTCTGCCAATTCTTTCCTCGTCTGGACAAGAGCTGCTTTCCATAGATTTGATCACTCAGCCAATGGTGGCCTCATGAATGTAGCAATCGACGATCCTGGAACTGGACAAAGGATGTCCCAAGAGGCATCAGAGGGGAAGCAGTACTTTACACTCAGCCACGGTTCCTAGTGGATTGATTCCTAGTATTCCTAGGATTCCTAGTGAAATCTAAAATGCTTCCTAAGAATGGTGTGGGAATCCTACTGTGGTCCCACCATTCCTAGCCCATTCCTAGCCCATTCCTAGTTAATTACATTATTGTAGAAAAGTACTCTTTTACTTTCCCAGGCACTTTGAGAGGATGTGACAAGTGACAAGGTGCAATAAGGGTAGGTCACACATGATATGGGTACCATTTGAAGCCATTTTTAACTGTGATGAGTAGATGGTGATATTACAGGATGTGACAAGGGTCACACATGATATGGGTATCATTTGAAAGCATTTTTTGACCACCATGAGTGCATGGTCACATTACAGGGTGTGACAGGGTCAGGGTCAGATCACACATGATATGGATATCATCTAAACACATTTTTTGGGCACAGGGATAGTATGTGACAGGGTCATTTTACACATGAGATATGGGTATCATTTGATAGCATTTTTTGACCACAGTGATTCTTACAACCTTTTACAACACTTTATGTCTTCCCCTCTGTTACTCTATGACCTATTGACACTTTGGACTAGTTTACTTTTTATTTTACTCAAAGTTGATATTTGTAAACATTTGGACATTGCCTTTTACTATGACATGTTACTTGTTGGTTTTCACATGCCTACCTAAGTTTATCACATGCATCACACCATTATCGCATGTAACTGTACTTCTAGATGTATTTAAGTCCTTTATTCTAATATGTGGACAGGCTAGTTTTATGTAACCGTCAATCAGTTAGATCTCAACTCTGAGCTTGTCCTTGCACAAGGCTCTAGTCAGAGATCTTACACTGGTATACTAGGGGCTTAGCATTCCCTTGAAGTTAATGATTTTCAATACCATTAACAGTGATAGTATGTATGTGTGGCAGGTCATGTTACACTGTACACATGATATGGGTATCATTTGGGAAGCAACTTTCAAGCATAATCAAATAGCATGTGGCAACAGCCTGGCCATCACATGCATGATCTCAATTGTGTTTGCATGAAAATGTGACATGATTGTTATGCACAGTGTGGATCTTGCTCAGCTTCATTTTCCCAGCAGATACAGAGGACTTGTTTACAACTTGAGTGTATGACTTGAAAATGTGACATGCCTTATCTGGCAGAGTCATTTTTACCACATTCCAGGGTCTGCAATGGTCACTTGGTGGTTTGTGAGCTGTGTTGTTTCAACTTGTGTAATTCAGAATATGAACAAATAAAGTCAATACCAAACTGAGCCATGGGAGATTGTAACTGCAAACACAATTTCAGATGTAAATCTTTTGTTTGACCTTGAATTTACAATGTTTGAAAATCATTGGTGGGAAGTGCTATGGTAATGGACTTCCACACTATCCATTGCTGATTAGTTGGACAGCCTTCTTACTTTTTTGAGTTTTTGGTTATTTGGTGATACATGGTGGCAAGTAGCTGTTAGCAGCATATTGACAGTTGGCAGTTCAAAGCAGTGGCTGACATGGTAATTATCAATTTCTGCCTCATGGCATCACAAGAAACCACTTGTGATCACCTGCCACTTCTCACAACTACTAGTTTAAGTCTGTCAGCTGGGAAGGCTGGGCATCTTAGCAGACTTGAAAACCATCTGTAGAGAGCTGACTTGATGTAGATGAACTTTGTACAGCAGTATAAGACAGATGGCTCATACTCCAACACAGAACCCTAAGTTCAACTTAAGGTTAGACTCTATTCTAGACTTTTCCTGTGTTAGCTGATATTGAGGTATAGGGATGTACTGAAGTGGAGTGAAGTAGGAGGGTGGTATACTGAGGGTGGTGGGAGGTGGTGAGATGGTTTTTTGAGACACAAGTGTAGTTGAAGGTGGTCATGGTGGATGGGTTAGGCATAATGAAGTGGATGGAAGTTCCAGAGAGTGTATTAAAGTGAGGGAAAGAAGGTGGTGGATAGGTGAGGGTGATACATACATAGATGATATCAATGATATGCTAAGTATGCTGAGTATGCTGAGGCAGAGGGAGCATGTCAAGGTGGATGGAAGCTACAGAGCATATTCTAGTGGAAGGAAGAAGAGGGTGGCATCTTGAGTGTGGTAATGAGGAATTGAAGAGGTGGCTGTTGAGGAGTAGTAAGAGGTGTGATTGACATTGATGAATGACAGTAGTAGAGAGAGATCAATGGAAGGCATGGTGAGAGGCATGGTGAAGGATGAAAGGATACTGAAGGACATAGTGAGTGCAATGGAGAGGTCATGTAGTTAAGGTGAGGCAGAGATATGTAATGGTAGGTCATTGAAGTTAGAACAATCTCTAAATCAATCTGGCTTGACTTGTTTCTGCACTTATCTGCACTTTGGATTAGTTTGGCATCATGTTCTTATATCAGCCTGATCACATGAATTTTCTGCATTTTTTAAGATTTTTTGCAGATTTTTCAATTTTCTCACATGAATTGTCTGAAAATGTATTTTGCAAATATCTTATGTTTGACTTTGTTTGGCATTATTATTCTTGTATATTCTAAATCATACAAGTTAGGGGCACCTTTTTTGTAATTTCTCATGTGACATGTCACACATGTGGTCACAAATACCATAAAAAGAATTTTTAATTATCTTATCTTATCTTATCTAGACCATCATATTACCTAAGCTACCTACCTACCTACTCACCACTATCTATCTATCTATGTATCTAATCTAATCTTATCACCCAGTCCCCTCAAGGCAAGTGGGGGGAGGCAAGGATATGTGCTAGATGCCCCCTCCTTATATACCTGTGGGCCTGCACACAGGCCATCTGGTCATGTCACATGACCACAACAAGGAATGATTCCTAGTCCTAGTCATTCCTAGTGGCCATATTCCTAGGAAACTCCTAGATTCCTCGTAAAATGACTAGGAATGGATTAGGAATGGTCTAGGAATTAGTGTTTTAAAGTCCAGTCTGGTCTGGTCTTTTTGCCTTTTTTGGGTGTAACCTGTAACCTTAACCAGTTACAAATGCTCCCAGTTGCTTGTAACCTTAACTGGACCAATTGTAACTGGTTACAATTGGTTAAATCAGTTAAAAGACTGGTTATGACCAGTTAAAACCTTAACCGGTTACATGACCAGTCTGGACTGGTCTAGACTGGTCATAGGACTGGTTGTACACTATAAAATCTCTGCAGAAAATGTGTGAAGGTATATGGGATGTGTTCTTACTGGAGCTATGAAATTAATCATCAAAAGAAATAGGAAAATACTCCACTGATCATGACACTGCAATGGGCGGAGTATTTTCTATTTCCATCTTCAGATCATCCTACATGTCAATGTCCTAATCATCCAAAAAATAGGAAAATACTCCACTGATCATGACACTGCAATGGGCGGAGTATTTTCTATTTTCTATTTTCAGATTATCCTACATGTCAATGTCCTAATCATCCAAAAATAGGAAAATACTCTGCCCATTGCAACACTGCAATGGGCGGAGTCAGCCATAGAGAGCAGAATGATGCATTATCTACTGTAATCACACAAGTTAACAGTTAACAATAGTACAAATATGAAAAAGGGTCAGAACATCTGTGTGCCCCAATATCAAAAACAGTGGTGTGCTTGTAAAATCATCTCAGATTCCAACAGGAGTGGCTGTGTGGCTGCATCACTCTCTTTGGTGCTCTCTTTGGTGCTCTCTTTGGCACTCTCTTTGGCCCTCTTTCATTGGCCAACTCTTGGCCACTGATTCAATAACTGAGGGTTAGGAATAATTGTGACATATGACATACTAGCCCATCCTTAAAGTACATTCATAAGCTATGTTGGATTAATATGGAACCCCTATTTAAGCAAGGAATAAATGCTGAAGAATCAAACTAGCTCTAAACTTATTTTCACTGTATCTCACTCATTTCTCCACTATTTTCCTTGATCCCAGAGTCATTATGAAGCTGATAACATCTAGTACGCCAATCATGTTACTAAGTGCAGAACAATTGCCAAAGACCAGTTATAACTGGTCTTTTTCAGTCTTTTGAAATGGTTGTAACCTGTAACCGGTCTAACACAGAATTGGCTTAACCAGGGACCAGTTATCGGTCTTTTCCAGTTACGGTCCGGTTACATAACCGGTTATCTTCGGTCTTTGTAACTGGACTTTGAAACACTACTCATATATTCAAGATACCCTAGGACGGGAGCTAATCCTAGCTCCCTCATTATCCCCCGTATATAGTTTCCTTTTATAGTAGGTAGTCACATAGTATACCATATGCGCTAGTCACATAGTCACAGTTCATCTTTACTTAACTTGTACACACCATACACGCACCCGCACAGTCTCAAATAGACGTTGATTCAGTGCAAGGCACAAGGTGCGAACAATCCTGGAACCATTCCCTGGTTCCGTTATAGTAAATGTTACACTACAGGCCAGGCCACATTGTTTCTTTGAGTCTACAGACATATTCCATTATGTCTCTAGATTCATGATCCCTGCATTGGAAGGGTTGGCTCTGTGTTCTTCTCTCCCCAGAAGGAGCCTAGAAGATCTGGAGGATAAGGAAGCAGGCTTTGGATGTATTTAAGCTGCTGTACTTGTAGAGTCAAACCCTAAGTTCAACTTAGTTGTCCATACAAACCCTCTGGTTTGTTAACTCAACATCACTTTGTCTCACCTAAATAACATCATTTATACTCCGTTCATTATCACTCTCAATTATAAAACTTCTTCTAGTCATCTTATTACTTAGCTTAATCACCTATTGTTTGACTTGTCCATTGATTGGACTTAGTCTACTTTGTCAAATGCTCTTAGCATGGACACATTGTACATAGGTGGAGATTGATGTGATCATAACAATTAAGTTGAACTTATCAAAATGATACCCAATGGGGTCCAATATGGATGCAGTGGGCTGTAGGCATTGAGTGGTGGGGTGCGGAGCCAGGAATGATACATAGGTGGGCAGATCAGAGCTGATGCAGCAGCTGGCAGGTAGCAGCAGTGCAGTACATGTCGGAGGGCTGTAGCACAGAGGCGGTTGTGTTTGGCAGTAGTTAGGAGAGGTATATGAGGTGGGAGTGAGCCAGCGGGGTTGTCCAGACAGAATGAGACCTCCGGGGTCGTTTGTGAATGAAAAATGTGGGTGAGTGTGATCCGAAATGGACCAAGCAGTGGGCTCCAGTTGTAACAATGAAACAGAGACTGTGGTGTACAGCCTCCAATGTTCCAATGCTGCCATGCAAGTTCAGCAGCACCAAAGGGTGCTCGTCCACTTTGGTTGCACTTGTCAGGGCTCAGGAAAGCAAATTATTGCAGGTGAGGGGAAGTGAAAAGGTGTATATCAAACTATCTACAACAGGTTATATATTGTCTACCTTGTGTACTACATGCATCTGATCCAAAACAATCTAGTCCGATGTGTCAGAGCTGTCAGAACATGTCGGAACCATCGGAACGAGGTCCCAAAGTCAAGGGTTCAATTCTGCAATGTAGTACTGATTCCAGCATAGCCAGAATCAGTACATTACAGTGGGGCTACCTAGCCAAAGCTTCCCTTTGCTCATTTGGAGGTACATGACATCATTGATTTGACAAATGAATGGGTAAGATCATCCTATAGTCCTGTTAAAATATCTAATATCTCAATATCAGGATGAACTGGCAGAACTCCCTGAAAGAGGATGTTGTTCAGAGGGCACTGATTGCAAGAAAAACACTCAAACAGCCACTTCAGCTTTACAGTGATAACTTTGGTTCATATAATGATTATCAGCCATCACTTGGAGTAAGAAGTTATTTTAATTAGTTTATAATGTTAAGTGTGAACCAGTCCCATACAGACATGAACTTTCTTGAAGCACTAGCTGAAGCAGCAAAACCTTCTACAGAGAGAGAGTGTACCCATTTGTGGTGCATCAGGAAAACGTGCATTGGCTTTTGCTGCTTTTGCTAACTTCGCATATTTTTACATCATTTTTGCATGTTTCAGGCCATTTAGAACACCTGCAAAAGGACACAAAAGGTTGTGGTACATGGCTTTTTCCACTTTTTCGTCCTTTTTCATCCTTTTTCATACATAAGCAAGAAAAAGTAAAAAAAAGCGGACAAAAGGTTAGCTGCACACTTTGCTGATGTGCTTAGTCAGATGAATTTAAAGCATTGTCCCCTGGAGACATACAGAAGATATTCAGGTCAAAGCATATACTTGTGGAAGGGATGGAGTATGATCTGAGAATGGAGTTTGATAGGAGAGATCTTGAAAGGGTTGGGAACTGGGATGAACCCAGGACATTACAAGGTTGGTTTTCTTTTTACTTTGACACTATTCACATGTACTGATTTGGTCAGACCTATCTATTGAACCTGATACCCCAAAAGGGTTCAATGGCAGGTTAATGACAGGGTCACTCAAGAGTCAAGGACCTTCAAATCTCCAAATGGGAGAATCCTAAACTGCTTGAAGCTACCCAATTCCACTGGGTGCAGTGAGCCACATTATTTTATGTCAACTGACACAGTGGCCTGGTCCTGCACTCTTGCAAAAAGCACCAACAAAAGCCCATCACCACAGCTGGTGCCATTAGCTACTGGAACTTGGACACCAATGGGTTTGCAACCTATATTGATGTCCAGGTAGGCAAGAAGTGGTGGGTTGTTGCCAACTCAAAAGAGGGTGGTCCCTCCTTTGCAAAACTTTTGTGAGAGTGTCAATAATGACCTGTGGGATGTTCATGCAATCATGCTTGAACCAGGGCAAAGGCTGTAAGTAAATTCATTCTTTACATTTCTTATTTCTTATTAAATGGAAAAGTTACATGAGACCTCACACACCACATGCTGTGGTGACCCAGAACATTCCATATGCTTTGGGGGTTTTTTCTACAGTTGTGCAATATTAAAGGACACTTGCATTGGAATCCTTCAAGTATTTGTAGGGTCCTCTGCTCTTACAAACTCAGACAGCAGGGACAGTTGGCTATTGCTGCACTGGATTGCAGCATACATCCATTATCCATTATATTATATAATTTATATATTTTAGCAATGTCATCTGACAGCCCACTTGCTTGTATTAATATAATAACTGTCAGATTTTGAAAAAATGACATATTTAATGCCCATAACATAGCTCATTCTGGCCCATAACATTTAGAATACACTTAGTTGTAATTATCAATAACTTTACTTAATCCATTCAAAGTGCCACACCAGTGTTACAACCATTGCCTGGTTGTCGGTATGGTTACCCAAGCACAGTACAAGCCCTGGGCCACTCTATTTGTACTTCTTTCTACTCTATTCATTACCATTCCATATGCTTCTATTGCCTTTGGTATGATTTGTGATCTTTTGTTTCTACTTTTGACACATTATGTACATATACTGGTTTACATTGATAGTATAAATACTGCATCCCTTGATGTACCTAGATCATCTTTTGCAATCTCACATGTCCATCATCACCTTATCACCACATCCCTGAGCCTTGCCCTTGATTGTCGATCCCTGTGCCCAAGTCTATCAACCCCACACCTGGCTCATCTTGTCAACCACCTCTTCCTCAGCCCTTGCTCTCAGCAGCAATCTTCCTCCCTGTTGGCTATGCTCACTGCCTAAGCCCCTAACCCAGACTTGACCATTACAACCAGGTGGTGTTGCTAAAATTAGAAGTTATTCTATTTTTAGTAATGTCATCCAAGTCCCTATTTACGTGTCCACCCATGCAACCCCTTATGTTATTGTGGGGGTGGGCAATTCTGGTTGCAGTGACAATGTCACACCAGTCACATCATCAGTCACATGCCTGATTGGGTGTTATTTCAGTTTCTGGGCTTCCACTTCCGATGGAAACCAAGTTTAAGGTACTAGAAAGATGTCACACATGTATATTAATATATTCCAATGCTCAGAATGATCCTGGATGTCTGTCATTTGGTTCTATGTCTTATTTTGTGCAAAATCACTGCCAAAATTCAGTGATTTCTTAAAGAATCTTTGGCACAGAGTGCTAGAGTGATTTTGAGGCTTCTTGTCTGTAGCAGGATGTGATCCTCTCAACTGCCTGGACAAAATGTTCAGGCCAGAATTTTTTCCCATGGTCTCTGGGCTGAGATATTGGGAGTTAGATTGTAATATCTCAGCCCAGAGACCATGGGAAAAAATTCTGGCCTGAACATTTTGTTGAGAGGATCATTTCTTACCACTAACAAGAAGCCTGAAAATCACTCTGGCACTCTGCAATGAACACCTTTTCTACAACACCAGAAAAGTAATGAAAACTGAGCCACAAAGTAGTTTTTAGGCTTCCTGTTAGTGAAAATAAAAGTTTCTCTCAACTGTCCCAACAAAATGTTCAGGTCAGATCTTTTTCCCACAGTCTCTGGGCTGAGATATTACAATCTACCTCCCAATATCTCAGCCCAGAGGTTGTGGGAAAAAAATCTGCCCTGAACATTTTGTCAAGGCAGTCAGGAGGAACATTCCTTGTCACATATAGGAAGCTTGAAAACTACTCTGTGGCTCAGATTTCATCATTTTCTGTCACTAGAATTGAGATTACCCAAATTAGCAGGTAGTGACCATCTGATCTGAATTAACTTGATCAGATATCCACTCCTTGACCTCAAACTTGATCATCCAGGTATACCAACATCTGCTTTTGTGTTTCATCTATGCCTCAGACATATTTGATTGCTAGATTGATTACATACTACAATATGCCTCCTAAGAAATCTACATGTCAAATGGCTACTTTAGCAAAGGCTAGAATGGCTTTGTGTGGTCCTAAACAAGATGTTTCAGAGCCCTGCACTCCTGAATCTCCAGAGGAACTATTGGAAAAGTGTAGAAAGGAGCTATCTGCAGCTCAGATTGAGCTGGCTCAGTTAAATGGTACATTGCAATCTAAAGTTGCTTCCAGGTTGTCAACATGGCTGAGAAAGGAAAAGGAAAGCAACAGGGAACTATCAAAGGAATTAGCTGTTGCTTTACAGAAGCTCTATGTTTTACAAAAGCAGCTTCATGTTGAAAAGCAGGGTAGAAAATGTGCTTCTATGCAAAAAAGTCAGCTGGTTGAGCTGAACAACTCTCTGAAGGCTCATGGACAGAGTCTTACAGTTAATATGAGCAATATGGTCAAAGAAATTGAGCATACAAAGCTTCAACTGGAATCAGAAAAAAATCTTAGCTTCTATCAAAGTGAGCTGAGAGTTGCAAGGAAGAAATTTGATGCCATTCAAGGAGAGCTGAGAAATGAAAAAAGAATATAATCACATTAAGTAAAAGAATCTTATAAGCAGCTTATCAAACAGCATGATATGTAAATCACTAGTTGCTCAGTCAAAAGCCAAGTACCATCACTTGATGCATAAAGGTGTTTATGCTATTAGTCCAATTTTTGGTTAAAGCTGGATGTACAAGAGACAAAGTTAGTTCTGTTGTTCATGAAGTTCTGAATATAGCAAATATTCCGAGGCCAAATGAAAAGAGGCTTTGGTCTTATAATCGGCGAGTGGTGCAAGTTTCTGTAACGCTCCATTAAGATACCAGCTTCTTCCGGAGATCAACAAGTACAAATAATCACGCTGAGGAGGTTCAACGTGCAGTGGGTGCGGACACTCATAACTTTGGCTGGGGACTAATATATGTACTAGTGACATTACTAATTGGAAAATATGTAAAAAAGGGCCTTGGACCTGCCATGCACAGCAGTGGCCCATAATACCAAGTCAAATAAATAAACATGACATCACCATTGACTGTGACGCCCTTTTGCTATCTCTCCTCTTCATCCTTCAGTGCATCCCGGCGCTCGTTCAGGGGGTGCTGTCTTTATTCCACCTTTGGGGACCTCAATGAACCATACTGGGATATGTAAGCCCAATAGTACTCTTTCTCTGATTCATAACACATGCAGCCCCGGCGTTCATGAATTACCACTCGTATGTGTTACATATTGACTATAATTTCACTTACCTTGTGCTTGCAATCCCATTTCAACAAGGAGTGCAGCTGCATCGTCAGGCTCCCTGGCCTTCATTTTTCGTACAGACACCATCTGTACTCGTGCGTCGAGTGCAGCAAGTGCAACAGCAGTGGAGGTGAATGCCCCATGCCAGCTTCAAGTTGGTTATCAACCAATAGCAGTGTCGTTTGCACTGCTCTTCACTCGGGCTCATTCAATTAATAATTTTCTAGCACCTACCCAGCCAACCAAAAACCTCTAATTAGAGATGGACAGATCCCCTGTCTCCATCTCTAGTTAGAGGCTTTATTTGAAATCACAGGCTACCTCAGATAATTGTGGACATAAAATAAATATTTCTGAATTACAAGTCCATTTTCCCACACCAGACATATTGCCATTTCTGGAAGGTGGGGGATGTATTTGTACATGTTTTGACATGGGAATTTGACCACAACTTAGGAACAAGGCATAATTGCCTTATTTGGTTAAGATAGGCAGATTTCAAATAAGGTAAGCAAGTCAGGATACCATTGTTGGAAGGTGGTGAGAATATCTGTACATGTTTGTACATAATTTGCTTATTTGGAAAGAGAGAGCTAGATGCCAGATAAGGCAAAATAATTGATTTCAGGGTCGAATTTCCTAAAAAGGAAATGATGACATAATTTCAGGGTCAATCAATTGTGTAGCCTTGGTCAGTGGCTTTCTAGATGTGGTTGTATGACACTGTTTGGTGGTCATTTCATTGAGATATTTGCTGATTGATTTTCAGGGTCAAATTTCTAAAAAAGGAGATTGATAATGTAATGTGCACTTTAGGATCCTATGGCGCATTTCCTAAAATGGAAATAGTGCACTTTGGACTTGCCATTTTGGGAAATATCTGCTCACTGTTGGTGATGATGAGCAGCAAGAAATGGTGGTATCTCCCTTGATACTGAATATTTTTGTGGCGCGTTTTTTGGAATGTATTCCTTCCATATATATGCATGTATTCACTATGTTAGAATGTGAGAAATGCTAGTGGTTTATGTCAGAGTGCAACATGTCTTGCTCACTGTTGACAACAGCCTTGAGGAGCAAGAAATGACAATATCTCCACCAATACTGGTCACTGTTTGTGTGGCGCTTTTTTTGGGATGTCCCCATTAGGCATATAGGAAGGTAGTTGGCATGTTATAATGCAAATAGTATGCACCAATCATGCCAAAATAAAATTGGTGTGCTCACTGTCTGCCATGATGAGCAGCCATATCTCCACCAAAACAAGATCTTTCTATGGCACGGATCCAAAAAAGCGCCACAGGGAGATCTTGTTTTGGTGGAGATATGGCTGCTCATCATGGCAGACAGTGAGCACACCAATTTTATTTTGGCATGATTGGTGCATACTATTTGCATTCTAACATGCCAACTACCTTCCTATATGCCTAATGGGGACATCCCAAAAAAAGCGCCACACAAACAACCAGTATTGGTGGAGATATTGTCATTTCTTGCTCCTCACTGTTGTCAACAGTGAGCAAGACATGTTGCACTCTGACATAAACCACTAATTTCAAACACGAGTGAAACTACTTTGAAAGTAAATGTTTCTCATGCAGGTGAGGATTTTGCTCACTCTAACTACTTTTGATGGTTTTGGCACTTTTGAAAGTGCTGAAAGTAGACACAGCCGAAAACCTGATGAGGAACGTATGGTGCTGGTGTTGTTGGACAGTTTGAGCATGTTCAAATTAGGAAGCTGGGCCCCTGTGACTTCTGAAAATCGCCAACTTCATCTCCGGGAATACAACTGTATTCTCGGGGGCTAACCCATGTCTGATTGACTTATATGTAATCAGACTGACCCCTTCGCGATTTGTTGATATTATTAATTTTGGGTAAGGATTCTTCTTTGTGCCGCTTGTACTTGCTTACAAAGCAGGATGCACACTCAAAGCATTAGGGGCGTCTGTAATAAGGTTGAACATTGAACATATTGAACATTGAATGGTGGCTCAGATCGATATCGCAGTGCCATGCCTAATCAAGGTTGCTTCAGGAAACATGACTCATCAATAACTACATCCCAAGCTGGGTTATTCAACTACCTCTTTCGCTATTGACGCCACCAACCTTCCACCATGATTGTGTTGTACGGGCTTCACCAAACTGTACATATGCATTGTTCGCCAACTGGCCCAAGTGACCATACATCATCAGATTGACTTGGGGTTCCCCTGTCCCCTGCCCCCCCATGTCCCCTATCCAGGCTGCTGGAGCGAATACCTTCAAGCCCCCTACCCATGATGACTCTATCACCGAACTCTCCTCTGGAGATGCCAGCCAAGGTCCAAGTGTTCCAGCAGGGGTTCATCAAGGATTTCACCCCACGCTTTGACCCAGGCCAGTACTTTGCGAAGTGCAGGCTCAAGAACTGGCTGAAGAGCTCAAAGGTTATATCGTTGGGCCAGTACCAGTACAAACTTTTCTCAATCTCTACGTTCCTCAAGTGGAGCATGATATGACAGTTTTTGACAAAGAATCGGCAGAACATTTTCAAAGGAAGATGAGGGAGTCTAAAAGTGAGAAATCCATGGTCAAGATGTGGGTGGGTGCGCTGCCGTTATCTATCGTCGTATCACTGGATCAGATTCCCTCAGTTATTGAGATGGAGAAATTCTGTCCAGACCTCAAACCATGCAACGTCCATGCTAAGGAAACCACAGTTTTCTACAATATAGGCATCAAGCCCAATATAATTTTGCACAGAGGCAAGCACCAGGCAATGAGGTTTGTCGAACTGATGGGTGAAGTCAAGACAAAGAAATCCTCCGATCCCTTTGTCGATGAGAATGCAGAGTCCATCGAAGCATACACTGTTGAAGGGATAAAAACAAGGGTCAAATCACCACCTATTCCACCTGTCATCTTGGTTTACAGCACCGTACCCACGTTTTCCACTTCCTCATCATCAACAACTATGCTAGGCTATTACGCTGGGATAGGGCTGGCGTCGTTGTAACTCAAAAAATACCCCTGGCAGACCAGAATCTTGCCCAATTCTTTTGGTGTTTCAACCACATGTCAAAATCCAAACAAGGCTGGGACAAGAAGGTTGCCGGCACAGCAGGCGCAGAGCGGTCTGATGCATGGATTGCCTTTGAGCTTCAAAAGTACATATCTGTTAGCTATAGGAGTGGGAAAGGGATGCCTTCAGAGGAAGAGAAGGAAAAGAAGGTCAAGGAGCTCAAATCGATCGTTCCTTCCACTGAGACTCTGCCATACTTGAAGGCAAGCATAGGAGGAGTAGAGGTCATCATTGGTGACATCATCCATGCAGCTGTCTACTCTCCATTAGGTCGTGCAACCCGCACATTTAAAGCCTACTTCATTGCTGAGAATAGGACAGTTCTACTCAAGTCAACATGGAGGGTCATTGACCAGTCAAGAAGACGTGAACATGAGGTTTATGATGCTCCACACCAGCAAAATGGAGGTCATTACACTCCCCCCCCCTTACCCATAGGATTCCTATAGGATTCCGATACATATGGTTGTCAGCCATTTTGGCTGAGAAATCCTACTTCATTCCAATGAGAGTCCTATTGGAGTTATTGGACTTTAATAGGAGTGAATAGGACTGGTCCTATGGGAGTTTAATAAGAGTTTAATCAGACTATGCATAAATACAGTAGAAAGACATGTAGTATTGCTATTTTGAGCTTGTTTGTATATATTTACATATATTTGAAAGTGGTAGGTGCTGTGGGCTCCACTTCTGATGTTTAAATAAATACCTCTAGAAACAGTGCTGAAAGCACCAAAACGCTCTTAAAAAATCTAAAAAAATGTTGAAAAATACCCAAAAATTATGTAGTGCTAATATTTGTGTTTGCTTATATTTGTTTATATGTTTGGCCGACTTCTCTCTGTTATATGTGGGGGGACATGACAGCATGGACTACGATGTGCCTGACCTTACATCTCTCAGTCAAGGGCCTCCTTGGGAAAATCAGGAAGATGATTGCCCTTTGTTACAACCCCCCCCCAAAAAGAGGATGTTGACAAGTTTGAAGATCAGGTTCAATCCTCATCCCATTACAATGATGTCACCCTCTTCAAGCGATTGAACAAACCTGACTGGTTTTGCAAAATACTAGAAGAAGCATTAACAGACCATGACTTGCCAACAGACAATCCTTCAGAAGAGCAACCCTTCGTACATGTTTCAATGAAGGTGAATCCAATGTGTGGTTCGACGTCCATTCTTCCTCCCCATGCTGAATGTTGCTCGGATGCTGAGAACCCATCGAAGCGGCGAAAAATCACAAGAAACCCAACTCTTCAAAAATCCACTCAAGTCATTACTAGAGCCAGTGGATTGTTATGTTGTTAACAGGAAGGCAGAAGTCTCACAATTTGTTGCCATGTTTTATGTCATGGGCTCAAAGCGCCGCAATCAATTTTAATGGAACATTTTAGTATAGCTTATACCGGACGCTCAATGGTGTCATGTTCTTGAATACATTTGAACTACTGCAATGAAAGTTGGATATTCTTTATAGTACATCAAACTGCCACATCAGCAAACAGCTGCAACAATATGCGTAAAAGACACGCAAATGCTCATCACTTGATGATTCGAGCCACAGCTGCGGCCGTATGATGGTCTGTATTGGACTAAATGCAAATTGCACAAGAAAATGTTTGTGAACAACTACCAGGAGAATATGAACCTTGACAAAATATATATTTCAGACGTAAAAGAAGTGGGGCAAAAACGATGCGAAATGACATACACGTCAAGAAGATCAAAGCTGACAACAGCTGGCAATATCCCTCAGTGTCATAATTCCTTTGTTGAACACCCAAAGAACTTTGCAAGGAAAGGAATACTGGCATATAATTAGTCCAAAATATAAGAGAAAAGAAAGCAGAGATATACCTTGAAAATCTACCATCGCTCTAAAACCATTTCACATATAATCGGTCCTTACACATCCAATACCAACCCCTACACGCATATTAAAACGTCAAACAAACTTGTACACCCCTCAACATGAGGGGGAGGCTAGGAGTTCGCACGTTGAGGGCCACCAAAGCTTCTTGATGCATACAGGAGCGGATGGTGAACACTTACATATAGCGACACCGGAAGCGAGGACCTAAACTCAATAATGAGTTGAAAAGGGAGAAGGGAGAAAGGGCTTACAAAACATACCAAAAGTGACACCAATGCATTGCATATACATCGCAGCACAAAAAGGGGGGAAAAGGGAGCTGAACGAGGAAAAATGTTAGAGGACATGTGGGGAAATGGAAACAGACCTCGCTGAACATGTATATCACAGCGTCCAAAGAATGCCAGTCTGCCACATACGATGCTTGACAGAATGCAGCATATTCAATTGCCGAAATGGAAAGAAGGCCGAGCCGAGCTAGTATCTCTTAGGGATAAGCCCATCATCCAAAAGGAATAACAAAGGATGTACCGAATGTAAAATCAGGCTATGCAGAATGACTCAGCCGGAACGCTCGCCAGCAAGGATGAGCGGAAATATGACAAATCCACTCTGCAGTAATGCCCTGAGCGAAATAATATCAACTTCTCACCGCAAGTCTGGGTGACCGGTGACCGGTGACTTGAAATTCTCAATCCTTTTTTGCATCATGAGAAAATATAAAGGAGAAACCATCCAATGACTTAAAAAAACAATACCACTTGGCTAGCAAATGTGATCCAAATGCCTATGGAACTCCATTACCACTATGGAGAGTCCAGGCAGACAGTTGGCGTATTCTCACTACATAAGTAGTGGGTTCAGTACTGGGAGCAATAGTGACAGTTTGGGTCACAGAATAATGTGTGACCACCCAGAAAAACGGTAACATTACCTGATACTTCCGGGTTACGTAGAAAACCGATCAAGTCATGGAAGATACCAAAACAGCGGTAAGGACCAAAGACAAATCTGTGCCGCTTGTGACATGCTTTCTCCATCGTCCTTTACACCCCTATAATTGTTTGAGCAGCCCAACACGTTAACTGACGGGTCCACCATCAAAGATGCTCAGACGTCCTACAGATGCTCCCGATGACTTATCCATTTCGTACAACTATCAACTAGACAATTTAAACAAGCTGCGTGGCCATGATGCTGACATGGAATACGACGGCAATATATCTGTTCTGGAAATCACGGAAATTCCATGCGCCAAAAGGGGCTGATGCCGATTTGATCGCAATGCATTTGGGCCCCAAATATGTTGTCCCACCCAGAATTGCAAACTCCAAATGCTCACTCTCGCAGTGCAGCCAAACGCGTCTTCCAGTATCGCGATGACCATCCATCTGTCACTAGAAAATCAGATGGGAAAAAGACAATAGAAATTCCTTCTGGTTCGTTCTAGTTTTCTACATTTTGGTCTATTGCTCACCGTGTACTTTTAGAATTATCAATTGGTTCGTACTATGACCCACTTCTTCAACACTGACTTGACTCTGTATGCCTTCCCCCTCCCTTCTTCTATGGGCCTTGACTTATTGCTCTCTCTCAGTTAAGATGTTCTGAGGCCAAAACAAGGTGAAGGCTTCAGTCTTGTATCCGTTTTTCTTTTTTTTTGACTGGACTGCCATTGGGGTCAGTTAAATCCCAGCCACGCAGAGCCGAACATGAACACAGCCACATTTCCCTCAATGTTCGAGCAAGGCACAAAGACCAGCTTAGGTATTAACTTAGGCATTCATATGCGATCCCCCCCCCCCCCCCCCCCCAATTCTGCGCGGAATAATGTGGAATCCGCGGAATCCGTGCTCAGTGAGCTTTGGCTGGTACACGTTCTGTGTGGAATGCGGAATATAGTGGCACAGCCATGACTTTGTACGGACGCCACCATCATCAGGCTCGCTCTCCACTGCCTCGCCCTCACAACATGCCCATCCAACCTCAATCCATGCTTCAAGACCCCGCACACCATCAATCCACCTCCAACACTCCCATGCACCCTCAATCTGCGGTGTTTGGCCAGTCCCCCAACTTTCCACTCCCATCGGCACGCCATCCCGCACATTCTGCAGTGCGCTGTCGGTAAGTCCTTCATCCATTTCTTTCTTCTTTCGCTCCTTGCTATCTCACTGATCAGTCTTATCATTTCCAGGCATGCGGTAGCTCGTACTAGCCAATTGTGGTGTCGGACATCAAGTCATGACCGGTCCTCTAGAAATTTCAAGGCCTGGATATTGGCCTCAAGGCTTACACCCTGTGTCGACCTCTCACTCACTCGACTAATCTGATGAGAACGCGGAGCAGGAAGCGATGAGAGGGATGCCGGATGAGTTGGGACATCATGAAGGGGCTCAGGGTCTAAGGTGAGCCCTCCATCTATCTCCTCGTTCATTCTTGCGTTGTGGACTGTTGGATTAGAATGCAATATGACCTCCGCATGGTCAAGCCATCAAGCACTGCAGATAGGAAGTGGGGCAAGATCACTCATCATGAGTAGTTACATCTTCTCCCCACAGAACTGGTCTAGGGAGAATGGGATGTGATGTATATACCAGCCTGTAAGTTCCTGGTATGATTCCTGTCAACACAACTGACAAGCGTCTGCGTTTAGATGCTTATGTTGATCGGGAGGATTTACGTCATTGCACGTTTCACAAAGGGAATGACCTCGAGAGCAGCCCATTTGGATTATTGATGATGGGGGAGCGCAGGTGAGCAAGAAGGACGAGGAGCATTACTCCTGGAGTGATGGTATGTCTCTTTCTTCCATTCCCCTGACTACCTTCCTTTATTGATTCCTGGGACTCAGAAGTGAGTCCCTTTTTGGCTTTCCCACCCAATCCGACGATGGAAGAGAGATGGACAATGGGTAGACTATGGGTTACCTGTTGTCCCGACTGTGGGTTCACTGTTCTCTGGCACCACCGCAAGCAACTCAGAACACAGAGGAGTTTACGGAGGAGAGGAGGTGGAGAGGGATTAGTTACATGTGGACAACCTGAAAGTCCCAATCCATCAATTCATCATGTTCTGATCGGTAGTATCGCATACTAGGTATGCACGGCAATTGAGTCTCTCAGTTAATTCGAAACTGGCGGCAAAACTAATTCAACACGTATCTGGTCCTTCCTCTCTTTAAGAAGTTGAGGGTGAAATCACTCGAGTAGAGCACTCTATGATATTGACATGAGTCACTTTATACATTTCATTTGCATATTTAAACTGAATGATGGTGTCAGTACATCCTCACTCAGGTTACTTGCCTGCAAATTGATTGATGGGCCAGGACATGGAATAGAGGAGGAACATTGCTTGGAGCGTATCTTTGGAACAGGTGAGCTCCATACTATCCCTCTCATATTTCAGCTTCTAATTGAATGCAACTGATACTAGATGCACTCAAAGAACGGGCATCAGTGGCAAATCCCCATGCAGGACCCAGACATTGTCGATCCCGGGTTAGACTCTGTGTCAGCCCTTTCGTACTCCAGCCACTAGTAAACGAGCACTCACCCCGTTACAACTGTTTGGAAGAGCGCGAAGGTCTTCAGAAAGGATTCGTGCAGGCCTTGTTCTTTTACAGCGACTCATGTCCCGACCAACTAAGTGTCTCAATAGTAAGTCCTTATCTTGAATTCTCATTCATGTGCTGACTGCGTCGTAAGGTGCCCCTCCAGCTGCCAGCTCCCACAACCATAAGACCATTGGCCCTGATGCCACTGTGCATTTAATTTTGCACCTTTGTTTCACTTAAGCACTCCATTTCATGCTTTGCCTCCGTTTCCCTGTCTCATTTGCATCTTCTTTCACCATTGATGCAACGAGCAAGCTCCACTCGGAGCTAGGCAGGGCCAAATATGGCCAGTCACCAATGACGGTTGGTCTGACTTTCCCATTGCTTTATGACCTCAAGTTAAACATATAAAAGGGCCCCAGTTTCCATACTCCTCCCATTCTCTTTTCCCTTCACCTCCATTGCCACCGCTCTTCCTATCCCCTTTGTTGTTGTCATCTGCCCCTACCTTTTCCTTCCCCCTTCCCTTTCCGTCATCTTCCTTCCCCCCTTGCTGTCGTCTTCTTTATCCATTATCTTCCTCCCTCCCCCTCTGCTGTGGTCTTCCTCACCGCAACCCTTGTGATTATCTGTTGGCATCATCCCTCTTGATGTTATCCTACTTTGCTCTGCTGCCTTCATTGCCACCTGTATTACTTTTACTTAGACAAATGAAATATAATTAATTATATGATCTGTGTTTTATATTTGTCTGGTTATCTGAGTATGCAACTGACTTGCTGGCTATCTAGCTCTGACCTATCCCTGTGGGCAAAAAAAACCTTGACCCTCAAATGTCATGTTGATACTAAAAAAGGCCTCAGACCTGCCGCACGAAGTGGCAGCCCATATTTGCCAAGTACAAGCTGTTGGAAAGATTAGTTGAAGATCAGTGTCACGAATAATTACAGAAGGATTCTTTGCAGCTCACATGCAGCTAGGTCATGAGATGAAGAATGCAAATAGCTTGACACTCAGTGGAGATGCAACTACACATTGAGATATAAATTATGACTCTCATCATGTCAATCTTAAGGTTGATGATACATTTGATGAAAATGAACCACAGCAAGTATATGCTACTCACTTTCTTGGGATCAATTCAGCAGTTGATGGAAGCAGTAATGAATCCATTGAAGCTTGGAAAAGATTATTTGGTGATATTTCCAACATATATAATGAAAGTCCTCTTGGAAAGAAAGAGAACAGTTTTCTGAGAGCAATTGAATTTTTTAAAAAACTTTATGGCATACATAGTGATCATTGTGCCAAAGAAAAGAAAGATGCAAAGCTTTTAAAAAAAACTGAAGATGCAAGCAGTGCATCAGGATTTAGGTGAAGATCAAATATTGGATGCCACAAGGACCTGAATTCAGTAAAAGGAGGGAATGCTTCCATGATGGCATGGTGGAAACAAAATAACATTGAGCAACCAGTACTACTTGCAAATAAACATAATGCTGAAGCATTGAAAGATGTCATATCAGATGATATAGCAACTCCTGCACAGGAAAGGGCATTTGAACTTGGTACTTGAGGAGCAGTTAAGGCTGCTCAGATAGCTAGCAGTATTTTAAATCACAAGGATGATAAAAAAGGACATCATGACACATTCAGAAATTGGTGGGAGAAACACATTGGAACAGATTTTACATTTCCAGATACATCTAATACTCAATTTGGATCATACTGTGAGGCTGCTCTTGTCCTTGTGCAATACCTGGATGAGTTTAAAAGCACCAAGCAAAATCAGAAGTTTAATCATATGGAACAAAAATTTTGGAAGGCTTTGGATGATGAGAAAACAATATCTGAGCTTGTAGTTCTAGCCCTATATGGCCAATCTATATCTCATCCATATGTTAAAGCTATAAGGACAGCAGAAAAACATAAAGTCAATATGTTGGATTTGGGACCATTGCATAATAAAGTTGCAAATCATATAAAAAAGCTTATTCACAATCCAGATTTGCTTTTGGGCTCTGAGGTAACATTTGAAAACACTGAATTAAATGGTGAAGAATGGAGGGCAGTTGATGGAATGCAAAGAATTTCAGAGCTTGTTCCTACATTACCCCATGTTAGACCATTATTAGTTGCATTCTTGAAGGGTGCATTAGAAACTTGGAAGAGATTTACATCTGAATTCACACCTGGAGGTTTAATTGATGAAGCCACAGTTGAGGAAAAAGAAATGGCTTGGATGCCACACACAAATGATGTAAATGAAGGTGCTCTAGGCTCATTTAGAAGTCTGATGTTCTCAGAAGGTTGTCTTTCACGATTGCAGTACAATGCTCAGGCAATGTATTTCCACAACAATACTGCAGCATTTATGCAAAGTTTTTTTAAAGATGAAGACTATAAATATATTCATAAATTGGCACAGGCTGCTGATGGATCAGAGAAAAGGAGAAAGAGACAGTTGATACAGAATGAGAAAACAAGCCAAAGAAAAGCCAAAGAAAGCTGCAGAGGCTGCACAGAGAATTTCAGAAATAAGTTTGTGTTTTGATGAAATAAAATCAATGGCAATGAAAGGGGCTACACTAAGTGATCAATTCAAGGCATACAAAAATGCCAAGGGCCCAAATGTGATCCAGTTAAAAACTGCTGGCCTAACAGTCCACAAAAAGAAAATAGCAATGATAGCAGATGCTGTTTTGTACCACATTGGCACATGGAAACCATTCACAGAGGCAGACCAAAGTGATTCTGGCTCAGAAGAGATGATTGGTTTTGATGTCAGTGATACAGAAGATGAATGGGAAGATCTGTAGTTCAATGCATATACATTGATAATGATGTACTGTAGTGTGTAACATTTTGATGCCTGTATCTATTTGTTTGATTACAGTACTATGGTAAATGGGAGTTCAGGTAACATAAGGACTGCAAGCATGTATGAGTATATCTCCAAGTTGGATTGCATGACTCCACCCCTCACAAAGGTAGTTTGGTCATTCTAGCTATGATATGCAGGAAGATTAATATATGTAAAAGTCAGACAAAACTTGCCTGTATCTCATGCTCACACCTAACTCACTGTCACACTTATGCACCCACATGTACACCCTTTGCACAGGACTCATATCCAGCAGTAAACATTTATCCTTTTGGATTTGGGGGCATGTGTGCCATTGATGAGGTTCATGCATAGATACTTGAACACCTCAGCCCTTGAAATGCCTTATGGATAATGTATGTATGCCTCATTACCGATATAAAGTAGTGTATATTGTAGTAGATACCCAAGCAATGAGCTAGTCTCTTCTGGACATGTTTAATCACTCAATATTCAATATGTGGCACATGATCTCTGAGAAAGCAAGGCAAGGGAAAAGATGAAGCAGTGTGGCCAAAATTCTTGCAGGCAAGTGACAGCTGTAGCATTGAATTCATTGAAAATGGTGCATATTACTAAGTAAGCTTGAAAAGGTAAGCAATTGGCAGCCTTGAAGTTGGTGAGAATGGCGCATATAGTAAGACTTAATTAAACACACCTGTGGTCCAGAGCATTGATCAATGGTCTAAGGATTGGGAACTGAGAACACAATGAAGTGAAGTCTGTGCTCATCTGTGGACAAAACACGATATAGACACCTAAACTCATGCCTGGTGGGATAGGAACTACAGTACCTACACTTGGTGTTGAATATTGAGTGATTAAACATCAGATATCGCTCAAATGCTTTATATTTAGTGTTACAATACTATATTCTTTATTTTGTGTATAATGAGCTAGTTTATAGGTGTAGCGGTTGTGTCTGTGGACAAAACGTGATATAGTGGACACCTAAACTCACGCCTGATGGGATAGGTAGTAAATAGAACCAAACAGGCCAGGTTTCCTTACATGTAGGGAACTACAGTACCTACACTTGGATATAGACTTAATATCACTGCTATCAATTGTTATAGACCGCATTTGTGAACTCTAAAGCGTGTATTGAGTCTATCAGAGGGCTGAGAATCTGTAGGAATACACAAAGGTTATGTGTTAACATTACAGAAACTTGATAGTGGCAATCAACAGTCTGACCTTACTTATTGTGACAGTAGTACTGAAGCAAATTTCACAGGCAGCATTTGCTATTAGCGTATTCTCCAAGCTATTCTCCAAATTCTGATTTGATCCCCATGCTGTCTTTGAAAGTGTTGCAGTCCCTGAGTACTCCAGTACACAGACACAGCACACTCATTGATTGGTATGCCAATATCCTAAGACTTGAGCCACTTTTGCACAGATATTGGAAGTGGCACCAAAAGCATGCAAGGTCAATTGAAAAATGCAAGCAGCAGGTGACTAGTGCTGTGAGGTCCTTTATAAACACATCATCATTGTGGAACATAAGCCAAAGTGTCCATTTATCTGCTCCGACCACTCATAGTTGTAGTTGCAAAAAGACAATTTTTTATTGCTCATTTTCTGTCCATTAAAAACCGTCCAACACCATATTTGTCCTCATTCACCTGCTCACTTCCTCCCCCTCCTCCTTGGCCACTTCAAAAACAACTCTTCACCTCTGCTGACCAATCACAACCTCCCCTTTCTTTACCTCCTGGGTTCCTCATTACATTGCTACCACACTCTTCAAAGTTCTCCTCCTATCCTCTGTTCAATGACCTCAGGAAACTAGAAATGAGATGCAGAGCAACATTACATTCCAATACCAGCCAGCTATACAGGTGGAAGCCAATGATGATGATGATGACAGCATACAGGTGCCATTGCAGGAGCGACAGGAGTAGCAGCAGGAGGAGGAGGCGCAGCCACAGGAGGAATGAGATGTGCTGCTGGGAAGGAAATCAGGTGGATGCAGAAGCGTTGGAAGAGATGGGATATAGGGTGCCTAAGCCTACAAAGCAGTTCATGGACAATCAGTCAGCTATCAGTGTAGCAAATAACCCAGAGCATCATGGGTGCATGAAGCCTCTAGACTTGTGCTTCTATTGGCTTAGAGATAAAGTGGAGCAGGAATTTATCGAGCCTGTCTACTTACAAACAGATCAAATGCCAGCCGACTTATTAGCAAAGGCATTGCCCAGAGTCAAAGTGATGTTTCTTCGAAAACTTATGGGTCTTGTGATATGAAGGCTAGTAGGATTGGGGGGAAGGTGAAGGATGGATGGGATTGGGGGGAAGCTTAGATGAGTGGAGTGATTTATAATCAGGAGGAAGTGTTGAATATTGAGTGATTAAACATCAGATATCACTCAAATCCTTTATATTTAGTGTTACTATACTATATTCTTTGTTTTGTGTATAATAAGTTAGTTTATAGGTGTGTAGCAGTTGTGCACATCTGTGGACAAAATGCGATATAGTGGACACCTAACTAAACTCACGCCTGATGGGATAGGTAGTAAATAGAACCAAACAGGCCAGGTTCCCTTACATGTAGGGAACTACAGTACTATCTGTGACCAACACCTGATTCACCACCATGACTTCGGTCAGTCACATATATAGTCATTGTGACATCCCAGCTATTTTCAAGCTCCAACCAGCCATCCAATAATCAATAGTATGTGCACCTTATGTGCAGTATCTACACGTAATAATCAATTAGTAGCTTGTATCGTTGTAATTAGGACTTGGCTGAGGTACATTAAGATAAGGATTAGCATAAGGATTAGTGTAGTTGAGTATTGTTGATGGATAATACATTACTCCTGGGGCATTGACCTGGATTCCGGGTTGAAAAGCACTTGTACTGGCCCCTGGAATAGCCAGTGAGGCCATTGGGTCTTCTGTGACAGCCTTGTGCACCTGAAGGGTGGAAAAGGCCTGCAAAGCAGGGATTTTCTTGCAACTCCAGATGAAGCTCCATATGTTGACAAATGTGCTTGAGAAGATCAGGAATTGTCCCCTTGTCTGAAATCTGAAGGGCACCTGCAATAGATAAAAGTTCATCCTTTTTCTTATATGATGTAAGAGCATGATCAAAGACCTTGGATGCAGTGTTATCTGTGATGTGCACATTGCATGCTTCAAGCTTGGCTAGCTTCTGGGCTTCCTTTTCTGCATTTTCTTTTTCATACTCCTGTCTCCCAGCATCCTCAGCCTCAAATGCTTCTCGCAATCCCTCCCCAGTGAGAAACTGTGCCTTGATCTTGGAGGAACCACACTCCTTTGTCTTACTTAAATTTTGCACCTGAGTACGACAATCAGTGAGTGCATGCTTTACAATTGCACAGTGTGCATTTGCTGCCTGTGTGGATGCTTCTTGCATCCAAAATGCATCATAAACAGCACAAAGCTGTTGTTGAAGTTCCTGAACTTTGTTTACAAGCTCTTCAGGTGACTTCTGCTTGTCCACTTCGAAGGGAACAGTGCAGCAGTGATACGTCAAATTGCTTATATCCATAAGAGTTGCAATAGTGGTGGAAGAATGTGTAGCATGGACAACATGGTGTCTGACTCTCCACGTTTGAATCTGGGAACTCCAATAGTTCCAGATCATCATCATCAGCAAGTCATTCAGATACCCTTGTGTAGAATCATGTCACAGTGTTCTCACTCACCACTTACGTCCAACAGGATTAAACACAACAACATCCAGTGGTTGAAGTTTATGCATCATCTTGGAGGGAAAACAGAAGATGACAATTTCGCAATCAGAGAAGGCATAGATTTTGCACCGCAATTCCCAATTCTCATGCAACTTGTGACCATCAAGGATAAGGACAATTGGCTTTGACACATCAACACATTTTGAACAGGCAAACGGCATGAATTTCTGCTCAAGCCACTCCTGGCAAATCTCATTATCAGTCCACCCAGATGGAGACCTGCCAATGCTATAGAAGCTGAGAAACATTGAGGGAAAGATCAGAGCCACTGATACATACCCACCAAAACTCTTGTCTGATAAGATAGTCCTTGTTCATACTCATCTATGTCATGTGATCAAAATGTTATTTTATGTGACAAAATGAAAAAATGTATAAGGCTTTTTAAACTAGTAGATTTCAATCAATTGTGGACCCAAGGAAAGCTGTGAAAAGTGAAAAGGATCAATCTCTTGGGCCCTGAATTTTGATTTCAGGAGGATTGAGAGATGAGTACAACTTTTTCTGATCTATATATAGTTACCACCCAAATCCAGCTGACTCCAAAAAGCATACAGCATTCCACACAATGCCTAGCCTGAAGAAGATGAAGAATATAAAGGGTTGGGCTAGTGTGAAGGGTTTATGGAAGAGAACAGGGGTTATATGCAAGAAATACAACAGTCACCATGCCATTCCAAAGGCACTTTTGCTTCTTTTGATAAACCAAAAGCTAAATTTACATAGTAATACTATTCACCATATTTCAATAGACTAATATTGATTAAATTGGCTTCAAGCAGGTCGATGTGCATCAATGCGCGTTGTTTCAATGCAGTGTCACACTAAAAGTAACATCACATGATGTTGTTGAGTATATTCATTATCAACACACACCCACTGCCAAGTGGTCCCTTCACTGTTTGTTATTGACCCATGCCCACTGGTTTCAAGCAGTGGTCCCTTTGCTGTTCATTCCTAATGCTGGGTGAAGGGAGCTTGAATGGGCCAAAACCAAACCCAAAGGGTGCCGCACTGATCTTGAAGGTTGTTGAGAAACACGAGGAACGACTTGACCATCTTGATATATGAAGAATTCCGGGTATGTTGGGACACACATGAAAATGACATTGTGAAGATCAAAGAAAACTATGAAAAAAGGAAGGAATATTGTACCAAGGCACACAATTAAGATCAAGCAAGTCCAGGATGACCAATAAAGTAAACAAACTCTTGAAGACATAGAAAAGCTTGAAAATGCGCCACAGAGAGATGGGGAGGAAGGGGAGGTCCATGAAGGTGAGGGGATCTTGACAGCTGAGAAGAAGAGGCGGATTGAGGAGAGTCAGGAGGTGGCCTATTCAGATGTCAACCTGAAGGTGCGTATATATTAGTGCTGATAGTATGACCCTTAGTACTGATTTGATGATACTATATGCAGGCTGTTGTTCATCACCTCGACATCTGCATGTTTGCATCTGATAAGCTTCCATGGTACCCTGAGGGGTTGACACCTGAAATGGTAGCTTAGCTGCTTATCACTGGTACACAGGACAAGGTCTTATGTTTTCACTGGGATCAAGATTCTTCACATGACGACAACTTCCATTCCATCCACATGTTAGTTTGCTATCTTTGTCAACAAGGATCACAGCCATTACCTGCAGCTGCACAGGCTTTGGCTGTGGTTAGCAAGGTTGATCTGGAGAAGAGAGTTGTGGTCCAGAAGATGTTAAGACAGGGTACTTTGTCTCACATGCACTGTTATATCTGAGTGAAGAAGTGCGTTTACTACTCGATGTATGCAGCTTATTGAACTTTATGCAACTATTGATGCCGTTCTGGACCCAGAGCCAAAAAGTGGATATAACAAGCACATTTTGTTGAATATTGAGTGATTAAACATCAGATATCGCTCAAATGCTTTATATTTAGTGTTACAATACTATATTCTTTATTTTGTGTATAATGAGCTAGTTTATAGGTGTAGCGGTTGTGTCTGTGGACAAAACGCGATATAGTGGACACCTAAACTCATGCCTGATGGGATAGGTAGTAAATAGAACCAAACAGGCCAGGTTTCCTTACATGTAGGGAACTACAGTACCTACACTTGGATATAGACTTAATATCACTGCTATCAATTGTTATAGACCGCATTTGTGAACGTCTAAAGCGTCTATTGAGTCTATCAGAGGGCTAGACAACTACTACAACATTTGTAGTCAGTTGCAACAACACTTGGCGCATTTTTAACACATTTGTGGATCACCATGAGATGTGCCACCTAAGAGAGCTAAACAGAGCACACTGTTGGATGATTGATGACAATTGGCTGGCTGAAGAGAAGAATCAGAAGTATGATGGTGATGAATCGAGGATTGTTATAAGTGGGATAGCATGGGGGGGGGATGATCAAGATCCAGGTGACATTGTTGCAAAGAAATGAGCTGTCAAGGAACACAAACAAAAAGTAAAGAAACAGAAGACAAAGACATTGGCCAGCTCAAGCAAACAGCAAGTACAGGACAACCAGTTGGATCCATCAGAAAGTTCTGATCAGGACGATCATCATAGAGCATCTCAGGACTTGTTGGGACTTGGACTGAGCTAAGCGGCATTGAGGTCTTCAAGATCATCAAGCATATCATCTGGCTCATTGCCAGTCTATAAATTGCATGTCAGTGGGTAATATTCAATGAGAATACCATGTTTACACAGTCAAGTGAGATTGTGATCCAAAGATCTCTATCGATTGCATCTGAATGAATGGGGATAAGGGCCAGGGGTGCATCAAATTGTGTAACAGGGATGACGGAATGATTTGGCATAGCTGACATGTATGCTGAGGATACCACAACTAGCATTCAGAGGTCTGGTCCAGTCTGGTTATTTTTCCATTTTTGGAAGGACCATAACCATGACTGGTCACAGAAATTTCCAGAAATGGAAAAAACTGGACTGGACCACTTATGACCAGTCTTTTGCACTCATTTAAAGACCCATAAAATGTTCCCACAATCATGTCAAAACAGATTTTATCAAATTTGGCCCAGAAATGACTGAGATATACCCAAATCTTGTTGCTCACACAGTGTAATACATGTTTTGAAGGTACGTAACTTGGAGCACTTTACACTCACCCCCCCCATTCCACACACCTTCTTAATGTATTCTTTGTAGTCTTTTTTGTAGTCATTCCGCACTCATTCCACACTCATTCTGCACTCATTCCACACTCATTCTGCACTCATTCCGTGCAGAATGTGGAATGAGTGCAGAGCCGCCGTGCAGAATATTCCACACATATTCCGCGGAATCCACACCATTCCACACTCATTCCACACATTTTACACAGATTCTATGTAATAAAATCTCAAGAAATCCTTGAAATAGGCAATCTTAATATGTTTCTTGTTAGTCTTGTTCATCAATAGTGCGGGTATGTGAGTATGTAGTGCACTTGCCATGAACATGATGAATTTCAGGCTACTTTGGCTTGCATAATTACTTAATCTGACTTGATTTTGCACCTGCTGCAATACATGTCTATTCCAACATATTCTATCACAATGATGAAACTCAGTCCTATATGTGCTAATGACCAAAACCCTGCAATAGCAATCAAGCCATACTGTGAGAAGTGAAGGAAATATGATATGTTGTGACCCTAGTACAGTCCTGGTCACTGTTCTTTAAGAACAATAGTATAAGCAGTAAGGAGGTGGTTGCAAATTATGATGGTGATGAGCCTGAGAGGCAGTAGTTGGTAATTACTGTGTCACTAAGGTTCATTCAATGCCATGCTGCCAGTATGGTATTAACTCCCACATGATTATGCCACATACCTGATTAGTTGGACAAGCCCACTTAGTACTTTCTCTACTTAATATAGTTGACTCTACATGAGCCACATTATGCATACATAATATACCTAGTAATTAGTTGGACTCACTCTGACTATCTGATGGGCACTTTGGATACCAGGCACTGATGCACTAATTGTCTGATTGTCTGACTATCTGACAGGTCATGGTTCTGCTGGTCAGCAGCCAGTTTCGGTTACAGTCATAGCCAATGGCCAAATTCCCATAACCGATGTGTGACTGGTTATGACCAGTTGCAACTGGAAAACATGGGGTGCTGGCATGCCAATCTGTTTTTTTCAGTATCATGTATATTATCTCTTATGTACATTAGTGTATGGCTTGTATGATAGTATCTAGTACTAATGAATTGCCAGAAGTGACCTCGTTGGAGGCCGTTAGTGAGTACATGATGGACGTGTGGCTTGGGAGGCTGAAGTTGGTGTGTGCAGGAGAGGTGCGGGAGGCAGGCTGAAGTTGGTGCGTGGGTGAGCAAGGTTGGCAGATGGGCACAAGAGGTGGATGCAGTGGAAACGACCTCATTGGAGGTTGTTGGTGCATGTGGGAGAGGTCAGGTGCCAGTGGTGGGTACGCAAGGTGGTGGTGCATGTGGGACATGATCCCATTGGCGGTGGGCACGGGAGGCTGAAGTTGGTGTGTGTAGAAGAGGTGGGGCGCCAGTGTGGCATGCAAGGTTGGTGGATGGGCGCAGGAGGTAGTAGATGTGGTGGAAATGACCTCATTGGAGGTCATTGGTGCATGTGGGAGGTCAGGTGCCGGCGGTGGATGCAGGACATGATCCCATTGGTAGCGGGCATGGGAGGCCAAAGTTGGTGCGTATGGAAGAGGTGGGTGTTACGTTTGTTCGTTCACTGATAAGTCAAGCTTATCAGATACCGTAGGTTCCTCAAGGGAGTTCCGGCACTTAAGAACGTCCAAAGAATAAGAGTGTTATCGGATAAGTCCTCAAGGGAGCTTAGACGATAACGAGACAGATTTTGACTGTTAAAACTAGACTGAGGTCTAGTCGTATATTTGCGTGTCTTATATAGTACAAGGTATATACGCAAATATAGTAAGTGGGAATGCATGTGATAATGAAACGGTCGCATGTGATAATGAAACAGTTTACATGTGATAATCGACATGCATGTGATAAAATGAAATAGCATATGATAAACGATGAATGTTCCAGAAGGAATGCATATGCAAACAGTGACGTAGGAGGGATGACATAGATGATAAGATAAGAAAAAGATAGGCCATGACGTACGTTTGTAACAGTGGGGTGCCAGTCAGGAGGTGGATGTGGTGGAAATGACCTTGTTGGAGGTTGTTGGAATGCAGCATATATCCGTTGATATGCAGTGAGCGCACTCAACCACAAACCAAACCCAACAAACACCTGAAGTGCAGTGGCACCCTCTTAGTGCAGAGAACCGAAGGTAAAAGAAGGGATCGAAGAGGATTGAACAACGGTCGAAGTTCGCTTTTGTTTTGCGAGTCCAGGAGACTTCTCAGACGCCTCGTAGAGTAGTATTTGATCGAATAAGCAGTAGAGAATGAGTGTGGCAAGGAGGGGAGACTAAGATAATTGAAATTGCAGCTAAATGAAGAATCTCGAACTTCTAGAATGCAGTGAATCGCAGAAAGAACTAAAAACTGCAGTAAGACGCAATTGTGGGACTCTAAGGACGCAACTCTGGATGCAGTGAACTCAATACTAGCTTCAAATTTCGACTCTGAGGGAAGGGGAAAGGGGAAATCTATTTCTCTGTCTATCTAAGACAGAATATATAATGTGGTTATTTTTAGCCAGGCTAAAGTAAAAGGGAATGGAATAGGTAGCTCAGTAAGTGTCGTGCTGATGAGCACATGCCTATATTCTATATTTGGGACGAAATCTATGAGTGCAAAGTAAAAGAAATTGAAATGAAATGAAATAAAAGGAAATCTATGTGACGACCATGACAGCTGATGCTGGGCTCCGAGAAACGAACCCTAGGAGGATCTATATTGATGCTGAACACTTGACGATGCTTGAGTGCTGAGCGGAAAGCGAGACGGCACTGAGACAATGGGGAAATGAACCTTCGCGAAGATAACTGAGCCTTCTTTTAATCTTGGTGGAACTCGTTCCTGAGCTTTTCTAAGTCTGGATGGAGGTGAACGTTACGCGGGATGTCGACGATATGCCAGGTGGTGTAACAGGGATAGATACAGTACGCCGGTACAAGCCTTGGATAGAGAGTGCCTTTGTTGGTCAACAGGATATAGTGAGTGTTAGTGTTTAAAGGTCTGGTCACAGTGACCGGAAAATAACCGGAACTGGACCGAACCATGACCAATTATGACCGGACCATCAGTCCCAGTTCTACTGGTCAGCACTTGGTTCCAGTTCTGGTCACAGCTAATGGACCATTTTGCATAACCGATGTGGAACCGGTTATGACTGGTCATGACTGGTCATGACTAGTAAAAAAAGAGAATACTCTGCCAATTGAAAAGTTGGGATTAGTGGAGTATTTTTCTATTCTTTTGAGCATTGTGACAGTGGCATGTCAGGATAATCGGTAATAAAATAGAAAAATACTCCGCCCATTGCAATGTTGGGATGGGCGGAGTATTTTTCTATTTGTTTTGAGGGTTGTGACAGTGACATGTCAGGATAATTGGCAATAAAAATAGAAAAATACTCTGCCCATTGTAGTGTCAGGATGGGCGGAGTATTTTTCTACTTGGTTTGAGGATTGTGACAGTGACATGTCAGGATAATCTGCAATAAAAATAGAAAAATACTCTGCCCATTGCAGTGTTGGGATGGGCAGAGTATTTTTCTATTTTAGGATTGGTCATAACCAGTCCTGACCAGTTTGTAACCAGTCAACAAGAGAACTGGTCCATAACTGGTCCATTGGGGCTGACCAAGGTTGACCGAACTGATTGTGACCGGTTACAGCAGTTCCGGTCCCGGTTCTGGGGTTGGGCCATTGATGAATGACCAGTCACGGTCCTGGTTCTCCCAATTTTGGTCAAAAAACTGGACCGAACTGGACCTTTAAACACTATATATGAGCCTCCGAACGACCTGCTAGATGTAGCTACAGTTGGCCAGTAATGATTTGAAAATGAAGAGGGAAAAGGATGTTGAATATTGAGTGATTAAACATCAGATATTGCTCAAATGCTTTATATTTAGTGTTACAATACTATATTCTTTATTTTGTGTATAATGAGCTAGTTTATAGGTGTAGCGGTTGTGTCTGTGGACAAAACGCGATATAGTGGACACCTAAACTCACGCCTGATGGGATAGGTAGTAAATAGAACCAAACAGGCCAGGTTTCCTTACATGTAGGGAACTACAGTACCTACACTTGGATATAGACTTAATATCACTGCTATCAATTGTTATAGACCGCATTTGTGAACGTCTAAAGTGTGTATTGAGTCTATCAGAGGGCTAGACAACTACTACAACATTTGTAGTCAGTTGTAACTACACTTGGCGCATTTTTAACAAAGGAAAGGGACTTATGCTAACTTTGTGTCCAACTGGCCCATTATCATTTCCCCCTTGTGGTAGTACCCACAAGGGAAAGAAACTGTGGGCCCTTGGTCCAAGTTGTTGTTGATGTGGAGGCTCTCCTTGAGCTTCCAAATCAGCATCCTCCCAAGGAAGGTGATCATCCTTGACCCAGACAATGTCATCAAATGCTTTCTTGAGCTTCAGGTAAGCCTTAGGGAAAAGGACCTTGAAGTATTCAGCTAATGTGATGGCCAAGGGACTGGTTGCCTGATAATAATTTTCCAGTGCCTGACAACAGTCTCAGCCCAAATGGACCCCAGGACCAAGAATCTGAAGGAAGGAATGTCCAAGAAAGGAAAAAAAGGAGGTCTTATGTTTGGATGGCCTTGCTGGTGGCAACATTGAACTAGATGGAGGACTCCCTTCCTCTCCTTGATTTTTTTGTCTCCTGTACCTTTGTCTTTATAGGTGTTGACTTGAGGATTAGGGTCATTGGTGTCAAAAAGATGCTGTTTTTCAGGACCCTTTGCATATGATGGAATAGATGCTAAGACTTGAGGATTATCAGCAAAATGGAACAAAAGAGGTGGGGGGATGCCATACTGCAATTCCATCACTAACAATCTGTTTAAACATTACCCCTTTTTCAAGGACGTCCTTGGTGTTGATGGAACTCACATAAACTGTAGTGCTTCTGCAGAAATGCATCAGGCAGCTCATGATCACAAAGGTGGTGTCACACAAAACTGCCAGCCATTTGTGGGTTTGATATGATCTTTTATTATATATTCAGTGGGTGGGATGGATCAGCAGCAGACTCAACCATGTTCTATGTATGATGCTCGCATGACAGACCTCCATATCCCAGCTAATAAATATTATCTTGCCGATGCTGGGTTTCCCATATGTGATGCACTCCTTATTCCTAAATGTGGTGTGCAGTATCACCTTGCAGAATGGGGCCAGGCCCAACAACAGTGTGGATCCTTTTATTCAATGTCATTGTAGTATCTGATATCCAGCTACAGGCCTGTCAATGTGGATGAGCTCTTCAATTTACGACATGCATCAGCTTGCAATGTCATTGAGCATATATTTGGGGTCTTGAAGCAACATTTCTGCATTCTTGTACTTGGAATTATGGGCCGCTGCTGTGCACGGCAGGTCCGAGGCTGTTTGTGAGTATGTGCATGTATTTGTTTATTCGGTAATTACCGGCGCTTACCAAAAAGGAAATAAAAGCGGCTCAAGTTTCGGAATAAAACCGAGTCCTTCGTTTCACTCGGCCTCGGAATATCCAGCTAAGATTAGCATGGACTATCAAGCTCACATTCCTGCTGCTCTTGCAGCCATTCACAACTTCATCGAGGTCATTACACTCCCCCCCCCTTACCCATAGGAATCCTATAGGATTCTGATACATATGGTTGTCAGCCATTTTGGCTGAGAAATCCTACTTCATTCCAATGAGAGTCCTATTGGAGTTATTGGACTTTAATAGGAGTGAATAGGACTGGTCCTATGGGAGTTTAATAAGAGTTTAATCAGACTACGCATAAATACAGTAGAAAGACATGTAGTATTGCTATTTTGAGCTTGTTTGTATATATTTACATATATTTGAAAGTGGTAGGTGCTGTGGGCTCCACTTCTGATGTTTAAATACCTCTAGAAGCAGTGCTGAAAGCACCAAAATGCTCTTAAAAAATCTAAAAAAATGTTGAAAAATACCCAAAAATTATGTAGTGCTAATATCTGTGTTTATATTTGTTTGTATGTTTGGTGGAAAATGGACAATATGCAGCTTGTTTCACCACATTTGTTGGGATGTTTGAGAATGGACATGTGTGACAGGGGTGTGTGACATGTTTGTGACATGCCTCAAACAATCTGCAAAAAAAATTTGTGGCATCTCAAATGTGCAAGAATGAACATGCCAAACAAGACTAAATTTGAAAAGCCTTAAAATATGTGGAAAAATCAATGTGATTAGGCTCATACATATATATAACCACAACTTTGCTATGTGGAAACCAGCATTAGCAGTGGCCACTTTGCCATTGTCACATTTCCACTTCACACCTAAATTGTGAGAAAACTAGTACCTCTGGTAACACTGCTGGTATGTATATAGCCTATACTTGTGAACATGAGCCTCAGGTGCACTTTGAGATACATAGTTACTCCAAGGTTAAATGTAATGAGGCTGAGTCTTATGTGACCCAAGCCCTGCAAGATTTTTTAACACAACTTTAACACCACTGCAGACTGCAGTGGCAAGCACCACCTGTCAAGGTGGACCATGCTGTGAGAAGTAAAGGAAACATGTGATGGCTCTGATCCTAGTCACATAATCCTGGTTGTCCTTGAGTTGGATTTGCCACTTGGTGGCCCATAGTCTCCAAATTAGTTGTTTCTCCCATTTAGTGTTTTAAAGTCCGGTCTGGTCCGGTCTTTATTGCCTTTTTAGGAAAGACCGAGACTGGACCAGTCCCAGGGTGTCCCTGATATCAAAAAGACCAGAACCGGACCACTTAAGACCGCTAGACCGGTCTAAATTCAGAAAAAAGACCAGTTAGGACTGGTCTGGACCAGGACCGGTCTAGACCAGTCCTTACATTGTTTTCCATGTCCCTATGGCTCCCATACAATTAATTGCAATGTTGAAATTGATGTAAAACTACAAAAGACAACATAAATATCAATATAATAGTATAAGCCATGCCATCACATGTGAAACCCAGTGTTGCTAACCCTCACCCTCTCATATATCACACCCAACTGCACTCCAGGTAAGTCAGGAGAGTGCCAAACATTGCCAAAGAGATCACCAAAGAGATCACCAAAGAGAGAATGAAACCCATTGTTGCTGACCCTCACCCTCCCACTGATAAACTATACTCCATTGGACCAACTGCACCCTCTCACACTCCCTCTCACACCCACCTGCACTCTAGGGAAGCCACATGAACCATTTTTGACAATACTAGGAGACTGCCAAACATAGCCAAAGAGAGTGCCAAAGAGAGTGCCAAAGAGAGTGCCAAAGAGAGTCCCAAGATCATACTACCTCAAATGTTAGCCATTTCCTATAGCTGATGGGTCAAAAAATAACTTGGATGTACTAGAACATAGTTGGATTAACCATGTTCAGAATTTCTTACTTGGAGTGTTGCAACAACAATATTCACAAATTATATATAGCTTCAAAATTGTAAGCTCAGATCTCAACTGTTTTGGACGTTTGAGTGCTCAAAAAAAGCTAAAATATGGTAGAATACAACTGTATTGGTCACCCTTTACTATGAGCGGTCTAGACCGGTCTGGACCAGTCTTTTGTGGTTTTTTTGATTTTAAAATTTTAAAAAGACCGGAACCGGACTGCCCTTGGACCTGCCAAGACCTGAGACCGCAGTCCGGTCCAAATTGGTCCAGGTCCGGTCTGGTTCTGGTCTTTTTCGGTCCTGCAGGACTGGAAATAGAAACACTACTCCCATTTAACTGGGCATGTTTACTAAATTGTAGACAATTGTTGAGAGGTGGAAGTTGACAATTAGTAATTACCATGTCAGCCACCATTAAAGAGGAGTCACTGATCTGTTTATGGTATGGACTCCCAAATTATGCACACCTGATTGGTTGGACAGGTCCACTTATTTTTCTACTTACTCATTTTACTATATGTATCCCGGGTTGACTAATTCAGTATGTCATTGTTCTCTTGATTATGGAGTTACATATGTGAGTTTACTTTGCCACATGCTTTTAGTGTGGATGTTTAGTAGGCTGGTTGTCATTATGCTGCTAACAACTACTCACCACCATGCGATCACCAGATAACCAACATAACCAACAACTCATCTCTGCTCCCAGTTCTGAGTCTTCCCCTAGTTGAAACTTGACTTCAATACATACATAGTAGCCACAAATCCTCATAACCTCAACTTCCTTCTCACTTCATGACCTCTGACAACTCTCTCTGCAATGTCATAGGTGATTGATGGCCACAGTGTGGAAATTGATCATGACACAACCACTGGATCTGAGTCATACTAAGTGGCAGTCTCTGCACTGCAACTGCACAGAGCCCACTTTTGGCATGCAGGCAGAGTTGATCATGTTGGCCTTGACCTATAGGTGACTACATCCACTACTGTTGACCTCTGAAGCAATTACTCACTGTTGAACAAGTCACTGCAAGTGATTGACTTCTGCTAACCATTGAACCATCAGCAAAACCAACTTCCTACAACAGACCAAACTACACTGACAGTATCACATCACCAGAAATCCTTGACTGAATTGTGTTGCATTGTGGCTTTTCAGGTGGTCATGGCACATGGAATGGTGATGGTGACATAATTCTTGCATGTTGTTGATGAAATGAGTTTTGGCATTTTTAATTATTTTTACTTGTCAATTCTCTCAGACTTGTGTGAAAAAAGTATTTTGCAAATATCTCAAGTTTGGCTTTATTTGGTCCCTAAATTCCTACATGCCCTAGATCACATGATTTTTCTGCATTTTTAAAGTATTTTTGAGATTTGATTGCAAGCATAAATAACACCAAACAATACCAAACAACCATCCACAGCCCCTCCAAACTCATACCTTCAAAAAATGCTGTCAAATGATTCCAGAATCCTATCATACTGGGGGGGGAGTGTAAAGTACTGGGAGGTGGGGTTGGCGATGGGAGTGGTTGTCCTTCCATATTTTGTAGAACTGTTTTGATGAAGGGGGAGGATATCGGTTGGCATTGTCTTTCTGGGTTTTATCATGGGGATCCAGTGAGATCTTTCCATGTAGATCTAATTCTTCCATAGCTTCCGTTATATCTTGTGATAAATTATGTAATATATTATGTAATATATTACATAATATTAATAAGCAGTCTAGAAGTAATCTAGAAGTAGACTAGATTACTATGACATCATAGATAGCCTAGACCACTCTAGTCTTCACTAGAAGGTACTAGAAAGACTATCTATAGTACACTTGCATCATCTTGACTGCGGATGATGCTATTGCACAGCAATCACATATTGTTCTCACAATACGTCAAACTCTATAATATCTGTCACCAGATATAGTTACATTGCTTACAATCCTGTGCTATGACATCATATATGATGCGCATTACTGTGCATCATCGTCATACTACACACCTTATCCTCCAATAGGATAAGCTCCTTAGATAGTGTAGTTTACATATGTTTGTACATAGCTAGTATATAAGGAGGGACATTTTGAC
The DNA here is from genome assembly GCA_015039365.1 of Amanita rubescens. Taxonomy (NCBI): domain Eukaryota; kingdom Fungi; phylum Basidiomycota; class Agaricomycetes; order Agaricales; family Amanitaceae; genus Amanita; species Amanita rubescens. The sequence goes on from WION01000125.1 coordinate 109,161, forward strand.
GTCTCTCCATATCCCAATCTACTATCTTCTCTCTATAGTTGAGCCTCTAGCTCCTATAAGATCTCTTACACTCGTACTTCCTTACCGCGTGAGTATTCCTACCACTCACTCAGTCCCCTTCCCTCACTGCTGCCTAGGACCACCGACGACGGTGCTTGGAGCTTAGCCGCTCCTTCACTTAGTCCGTGACCACCTAGTTATCCTTTCTTCAGGTTATGGGCCCCGCTCGCTATTGATGCCAATGCTCAAGCTCAAGTATAGCTTATTGCGTAAGTATGGTAGGTGGAGCGACCATGACTCCATTTGCATGCCGATGATGACTTGATTACATGTGGTGCTAATGATCCTATTAAAATGACGGGACTCCAGTCGTTTGCCCAATATATGTAACCCAGGGCTAAGGGTTGTCTCTGTCTAAGAGATATGGGGAGACCCTATCTAATATCTCGGCTTCCTAGCCATTACATAGGTGCGGTCCTCCTGGGTCCTGCAAAACTAAAATCCCTTGGTACGGTGTTCCAAGTATGGAACCTTTTTCCACGTTTAAAGTAATAAGCGTGGCGCCACACATGGTATTCCACTAGGGCCATGTGCATTGCTGGGCAAAATTTAATCCTTGCTATACCATTATTGGGGTTTTCGTCCCCACGCATTATAATACTGTATATAAAAACTTCTGTATAAGGCTCGTGCTGAGGTCCCATTGTGGACTGTACACACAGAGTATCGAGGATGCGCCCTTAGGGACTCATCTAGTCGGATTGATAATTATTATCAATCTAAGTTTGGGCTCTATCGTAACCCGATAATCCCGATTATATACACTATTATTAGTATAGCAACCGGTTCTCGTACCGTTCTTTACCATGATATGGTCCATGTTGGTCATAAAAAGACCACTTGCATGGACTTACGTCATCAGTAATAATGGAGAACCACCATAAGACACCGCATGTGAGACCTCAAGTCTACATACACCCGATAAAGCTATACAAACAAGATTGTTGGTACCTTATCGAATGGACCATAGACTACGGTCTATGGCTATGGTCTCAAGGACCATAGGTCTATAACTTAGTCGAACAGTGGACTTGCCTTTACTTGTCTTCAGACATGGAAGTCAACCGTTGACTGATGACTCCTATTGATAGAAATCTCAAAATAACGAAATGGCTTTTTCAAACTCTTTCTCATCTCTTTCTTTTGCCCAATTCCTCCATGAAAAGGAATTGGAAGCTATGGCTGATCACAGCCATACATATACGCCCGAGAGGTGGCAGAAATTAAAGCATGAAATAAAACATGCTAGGCAATTTGCTGGACCAGCAAACAAACCAATTCGGTCCACCTCTCTTCCCATGACCAGCCGTCCACCGGCTTATCAGCCAAAGTGATCATATTCAGATTGCGCTTGCAATCTGGATAGGCCTGATCCTTGGGCCACTCAAGTCTTCTCTGGAGACTGGATTGCATCGGATGTCATCGACGAGAACAAGTGTTTCCTATTCCATACAGGAAGAAGGAACGCTTCGACATCCATGAACAACTGGATCATGGACAACAAGCATACATAAAGAGATGCTTAGAGAGAAACATCCCATACGGATATGGGATGATGTCACACTCTCAGGAACATGGGTTCATCGCCGCATATTCCCAAATGGTGACATGGAGGAAAGCTTTGACCAAGGATGGACTTGGAAGCAATGGACCCCCATAAACATTAATCCATGGCATGCCACATACCCGCGGATCGTCCCCATTGAAAATCATTGGAGACGAAACATGGAGAAGTTGGCATGTCCACATGTGCCATGGGCCCATTCTTCCAAGGCTACCAAAAGTAGCCCATCTTCGTACAAACCTGGTACGGAACCCCTTCGTCCCAATTTTACGAAGGGAAAACCTTGGGAAAAGCATACTTCTGAACATGGGAAGATACCCAAAAAGTCATACAAGGACAAATCCTTGGAGACTACACAGGTAAAGATATTGGATTATATTCTTAGAGCTTTTTGTGAATAAAAAACTCTAAAGGTCCCAGATTCTATCGTCTTGAACAATGGAATTGTCATGAAGAGACTACCCAATCAAAAGGGTCATAATGTCTCTTTCGGACTCAATCCAAATAAACGTCGATAAATGTTTATAGGATTCTTTATGCCAATTTCTTTACATGTCTTTCCTATTAATTACATCACTGGACATGATGGAATAAGCATCATGGGAATATTGTCTTAACAATTACCCGAATATATGCTGACCTAAGTTGCTCTTTCAGGAATTTACTTTAAATAAGAAAATGTCCAACTCGAAATCTGATTCAATTTCAATCTCCTCCGCAGTTGTTGTCTTTGACAGCACCAACTGGATCATGTTCGAAAGAACTATGATTGCTTACTTGAGAATCAATGGCTTATCTCATCACATTCTGCGGAATTCACTCCTCCTAGAGAACTTACGGAATCAGAAATGGTTACGTATAATGCAGGAGAAGGTGATACCACAGCAACCAAAAATGCTTATAGCAAATTGGAAACACTGAAAGATAATTATAATGAATATTATAAAGATGATAATAAAGTCATTGGTTATCTCACCCTACGATTAGTTCCAAGCTTGCAGCATATTTAGAGATCTGCACGGGTAAACCCGCAGGTGTGGGCAGGCTGACCTGCACCCGCACCCGTGGCCGGGTTATACCCGCCAAGGCACGGGTACACCCTCTCAGCGGGTCAGCTTTTACGGGTTACGGGTATAAACCCGTGACAGGTTAACCCTCTATTCTTGGCACATAGTAGCTACTAGTAGTTGGTAACGACTCTAAATATCATCCCACCCCTCTGGCATGACTTCAGTTTGTTGAATGTCCTGCATGGCAGCCACGGCCTTGAGATTGTCATTCTTGATCATCCCTAACAAGCTCCAGTCTCTGAGGCACAGGATAGCGCGTGCAGTCTGAGCTGCCAAATGGTTTCAAGTGTGGGATATAAGATTACGGCCACAGCTGAAAAGTCGCTCAACATTGTAACGAGCCGATTCCGGCTACATTGGAACCGATCTCTGAAACCTTCCGAAGCTCCCCGAAGCACTCCGAGCCTATGCTCGATCCCGGAGGATGATCGTTTGTGTTCGGATGCACGCACAGGCCTCGGACTTGGTGCAGGATTCATCACATGGTCACCTTGTGCCTCCGTAGTATATATACCATTGTGTACGTAGTTGTAGTTAGCGAATTATCACCCCATCTGCGTTCCGAGTTCGATTCCTTCCATTCCCTTCGTTCCTCGGTGCTTCGGACACCTTCCACTTGTTCACCTTCATCTTCGGCACCCTCTCTGCACCCAAGACTCCCTTCGGACTGACCTCCGTAGTCCCTTTGGCTGAACGCACTTCCACATCGGCCTTCTTCTGATCGTTTCAACGTCAACGGACGTAGCTATTCAATTCATTTATTAAAGTGGTTGTATAGAATAAGTCAATTTGAACTTACCGGGGACCGACAAATAATCCAGCGCCATACGTGAGAGTCGTGGATAGACAGAACGGCGTTCATTCCACCATGCAATTGGGTCATCCACCTCTTCTATATCGGTTGCGAGATAGTTTCCAAGTTCATCGCAGAGGTGCGATGTTTTGGGCTTGGTGAGCGATGGCAAATTATCGAATATGTTCACTTTTTCTTCCTGATGAGGCATAGAAAACTGAGCTCCTCTCTCGTAGTACTAAATGGCAGTCTCACCTTCTGTTTAGATGCCTTACTATTCTCTTTCACCTTGCCCTTTTCTTTGGCCTGCTCATCGGCATTTGGAATGACGCGATCCGCATATGAGCGCTCATAGGCTGAGCGCAAAAGTTCCCACGCAGTTGCAATCCAATTCTCCGACCATTTAGCGTGCTTGAAGTATTCCAGTTTGTGTTGAGGGTGAAGCACTGCGGTTATTGAGTTAATTCTGGTGGAGGAATAGAGAATAAATTATAAGCATGTACTCATAGCAATTCTGTACAAGTCCGACATATCCGTCTTACTGTAATATCGGTTGAGCGTCTTTTTAGCGAGGCCGATTGCGGCGCGGATAGCTGGATCCAATCTTCTCTCATTTAACAATCCTGAGGTGAATATCTAGTCAATGTAATCCGTAGCGGGGATTACCATCGTGAGATTAGGCTTCGATCGAGAGAAGTAAAGCGTCGCCTCTTTCAGGACCTGTATGCATGGAACAGGTTTCAGTGTGTGGGTAGGGCATGCACAGGGCAAGGGTTCAGGCAATGGGACACAAGGCCGAGTGGGACCATGGGTGAGAATAGCAGTGGACGTAGAGCGGAACATCAGTCATTGCTCGTGACGTGGCAGAGTGTAGAGTCTCACCTGCAAAACGTCTTGCAACTGCTCCACAAGCTTCCAATCTGCTTCGCTCAAGCCCAACTTGTCAACACCTAGTCATACCTTGTCCGTGATGGCATCGATCCCCTCTCGGTATTCCAAGGCGAAGTGGAGCATATCATACATTGAGTTCCACTGGGTTTGTACATCGCATGGCATGCATCTGACATCCAAACCGGAGTCTTTTAATGCGGATTCCCATGCAGGAAGCAAGCTAGTGGGCGAGTTTATCATTTTGAAGCTCAGTTTACAAAGCTGATCAGGTCGAGTCAGACTTCACTATTGTGAACCACAGCACGTTATCATACCTTTAGAAGAATCAATCATATAGGCCCTATTGAGGCCTCAACTTCGGCGCGCTGCTGAGCCATCATCAGAATGAGCCCATCAACAATACCATCCTCATCATCCAAACTATTTTCCTCCTCATCCTCGTCATTCTGGGGCCCATGCGTTGCCATATCCACAGCTACGGCGATACCCTGTGCTTCCATTTTATCGACTTCATCTTGATTAAAATGGCTAGCATCGAATTGATTTATCAAGCATTTTGCGACTAAATTAGTAACATGCAAGAAGCAGCGAGCACGTGCAGCTGAGCCATTGAACTCCAGTACGATTTCTTCAAGCTCATCGATCATAGTGTCATTATTTGATGCATTATCACCAGTGATCGCCAGAATTTTGTCGGAGATACCGAAACTGTTGAGAACGCACGCAAACACCTGCGCAAGCACAATGCCGGTGTGATGCTGTAAGATGGACTCAGATGCTTGCCGTGGTGAGTTCAGTTCATAACTTACCTCTGCCACTTCTATCACGTCGAGAACCATTGCTAACGGCAATCCATTATGTTCAAGATGAACAATGATTGCAACAAACGAACGATGACTGGCCTCAGATGTCCAGGCATCGGTGGAGAAGCTCAGGGCACCTTCATATGCCTGCAGCATCTCGGTGATCCTCTTGTGGGTGCATCCGAATACTAGTCGAACATCGCGTGACACGGTTGACAGATGGGGCAGGTAGAACTCTGGGTGACCTGTCTTCATAAGGGTTTTGAATCCACAATCCGTGACAACTTCAAACGGGCACAAGCTTTTGACAACCCACCACACTATTTCAGCCCTGTTTCCGAATTAATCCAATCCTCTGGACACAATTCTACCACGACTTACTTAATTTCAAGCTTGGTCATTGGACGCGAGGAATAGGTATGAGTAAGCTGGCCTTTTCCGAACGCAGCTGAAATAGATCCATTCGCTAGGTATCCTTTCACACCAGCACGAGCAGCGTCGATGTCCCTTGCTTTTGATATCTGTTTATAAACGTCCTCGCCCCAACACTTAGATGTGTGAACATGTTTCAGCAAGTTGCCGGTTGACTTCGCATCTCCTTTATCAAGAAAACGCCGAACAGTTCAGCCACAGCCCCTTCCAAGACATTTAAAGATGTGGCTTCAGCGCCCGTCTACATATTCAATAGTGGGAGTACTACCAAAGAAGGCATACACCTGTGCGTTCCACTCATTTTTCAATCTTTCTGTCAGAACGTCAGCGGTATTGAATCCATCATTCAGGGCTGGGGCTTACCCAATTCTGCCTCGGAATCATCAGGGTCATCATTCTCCAAGTCTGATGCCTCTGATGCCTCGGGCTCTTCATCGTCGGGCACCAATTCAGCTACCTTTGAAGCAGGGGCCTCGTCATCTGAGGAGTTGATATCTATAGTAGCTGGTTCTTGAGCGGATGGACCAGACTACAAATGCAATTGGAGGTGAGATTAACTTTATTTCTAGTGTCAGTACGTTCATACCTTTTTGTGTTTCTTCGAAGAACCTTCTTCATGGTCAGGCTCTTTTTCTTGAACAGTTGGTCCAGACTACAAACACGAATTAGTGGTATTCCCATACTAAAGCCTGACATACGTTTTTAGCTTTCTTTGATTTATTTGATGATGAAGAACCTTCTTCACGGTCAACCGCTTTGCATTTAGACTGTTGAAGTCCTTCCTCGGCCTGTAGTAGGGCCTTTTTTTCAGTTGGTCTGTGTTGGCGCTTCTCGCTGATGACATCGCTCATTTTGTACTTTGTTACTAGCGTGGCCTTGTTTAGGAATACCAGAAATAGTCCATGATCACTGATAGACTTTAATTAAACTTTGATTAAAGTTTGATGGATATATACAGAACCAAGCCACCACACGTACCCACGGGTTCACAGGTTCAATATCCAAGACCCGTACCTGTACCCGGTCATACCCTTACCCGTGACCCATCACGGGTAACACATACCCGTGCTGATCTCTAATCATCTACGCCCCCCTTCCTCCTTGACTTTGATGATATCACCAATCACATTTATTCATGACTTCTGACAACATGTCATAGGTGATTAGTGGTCACTGGTTGTTGCTGGCACAAGGTGAGATTGTGCAGGTGGACCATGGCACACAACTAGAGCACCAGCAACTCCTGCACTGGCTACACCCCTGCACTTTGCAACTGGCAGCAGCAACACATTGCAAGTTTCTCACACTTGCATCCTAAAAAGTATTTTGCAAATACAATATGTCCAGTTTGGCCTCACAATTCTTCAAATATGACCTGGATCACATGGTTTTTCTGCATTTTTAAAGAACTTTTTGGAATTTTATTAAAATATAAATGATGCCAAACAACCATGGATACCCATCACAAGGGTATCCAAATGTGGTATCTAACATTGCATATGGCAAAATAGGATAATCCTAATATACTAACACTAAATAACAATGCAACATCATCACATTCAAAAGGACAAGAAGTGAACAGTCACTTTTATGTACAATATACATCATCCATGTTCCTTGTGACATTCTTACAACATGCAATAGAAGTACAAACAATGACAAATAAGCATCACAGTTGAAACAAGTGAGAAAATAGCTTTCAGATGCATATACATTCATTACAAACATAATTTTAGATGTGTACTACATCATACATGTACAAACAGTAGAAAATGTCATTAGTAATCATCAAAATTAAAACAAGCAAGAAGAGAGCTTTCAAATGCCTATACAAACATGTATATTCCCTTTAAATGAGTTTTTAGGTGTGAAAACATCATAAAAATACATAATCAATATAGTAGGGGTGTTGTATACCATTATTTGTTAAAAGTAGGGTGTTATTCCACACAATTCTGCACAATTCCGCGTGGAATCCGTGGAATTCCATGGATTCCATGGATTCCTCAAGGAATGGGGGGTGGACTGCAAAGTACTGGTATGAAGCGGTAGCACAAGTCCATAATACTCGCAACTGCATCAACATGATCCCAGGACAAGGAGGAGGATCATTATACTCACATCAGTCTTTGAAAGAAGATTGGAGCATTAGTCTTTCTAAGTTAGGTTGCATGACTGCAGTCGTGGCACGACTGCAGTTATGGTCACACTTTGTTGAACAAAGTTGTGGTCGCAGTCATAGAAAATTGGTCTATCTCCATGACCAGTTATGACCCCCAGTGAAAACCTAGGCTATTAGAGGCAATTTTCCGTCGATTACATGCATTTATTTCGATTGTGTACAATTGAATTGTTGGGGTGCCGGGGCCGGGCAATGGATTGCCGGAAAATAGATTGTATATTTTTATAATTTACGCTACATTCAACAATTGAACGAAATAGCTGTCCTCGTTGTCCTCGTCGTGCCCGGAAATCGTCAACCGCACTATGAATATTCTGCTCGTCGTGCATCCAATCACGTGTAAACGGACTTAGAAAAGTTTGAACGCGTCGAGCTAGTATATGGTATGAGACGCGCTCGCAAGGAAACAACAGCAGCATCGCAATGTCGTGCAATATGTCGAAGACTCAACCACGAAGATCATGCCAGTTGCCTTCAAGAGTTCCTCACACATAGAGGGATTGCTCTACCACAGGGCAACGTAGCCGGCCATACACAAACAGATATGGTCGGAAGGTCATCTGAAGCAAGTGCTGGACAGAGCACCACCAATGTGGGCAATGACCTGGATGCAATTCCACATTCCCCATGCGCTGAGGTATGTCTTACTACGTGATTTACGTTCAATTTCTTATACCGGTGTTTTTCCCATTTGTAGACAAGTGATGACACTGATGTCCATGACGTTCCCGAGGGTGCAGGTGACTCTTATGGAGATTGCAATAATGATCTGTTTGGACAACAAACTGAACAGGATGGTTTATCGGGTCAACAGGTACGTTCTACATGGTTTACATACGGTATACATTACTATGTGTAGTAGGCAAACAATGATATTCATATAGACGACGTTGAGCATGAAGCTCACGGAGAACATGCTGAAGGCTTCAATGATGAAGAAAACCATCCATTGGATGAGATCGAACACAACTTTTCTCAGTTCGACGCCGAAACTACTATCGGCTTGGATTCACAGATACATGACATAGAGATAACAACCAAGTTTATTGAAGCATTGAAAAATGCGAAACTTGAAGACAGTAACATGCTTCCAGATGATATAGCTCGCTTGCATGCAGCTCCGAGCGACTTTCCCTTCGATGTGTATGATCCCGACTTTCTATTGTCTCTTCGTACATTTCTATCTGTCAATACTGCATCCCAGGAAGTTTACAACACTTTTTGTGACGCCGTTCTTACCCGACACCCTGACAACACTTTTCTTTCCTATGACCAAATCAAGCGGCGCATTCAACAGATCACTGGTATTGTTCCCATCACCCATGACATGTGTGTAGACTTGTGTGCCGCATTCACCAGTCCATTCAGTGATCTTACTGAATGTCCTCTCTGCACTGAACCCCGCTATCAATATACCTCTGGTCCACGTCCCAAACGAATTGCAAGGCACCAATATCATACTATACCCTTGGGATTTGTGCTACAAGCTTTCTACCGATCACCAGAGGATGCTCAACGAATGCACTATCGCCAGAAGTGAACTGACGAGATCCTTGCTCATTTATGAGCTAACGGGTATCAAATTGATGTATACGATGATATCTACATCGGAAGCGACTACCTAGATGCAGTTGAAAGTGGGAAAATCAAACCTGGCGACATTGTGGTGCAGGTTTCGCTCAATGGCACACAACTCTTTAGAGACAAGGAGTCGGATTGTTGGATGTACATATTCATCATCCACGACCTTTCTCCTGATCTTCGCTACACAAAAAACTATGTGATTCCTGGTGGATTTATTCCTGGGCCAAATAAGCCGAAGCACATCGACTCCTTTATATTTCCAGGCTTATATCATTTGTCGGCACTGCAACGCGAAGGGTTGCACATATTTGATGCATCGACTGGAAGGCGTATACATGCTATGCCATTTGTAGCGCTAGGGACCGCAGATGGGCCGGGTATGGCTAACATGGCAGGTAGTGTTTCTATTTCCAGTCCTGCAGGACCGAAAAAGACCGGAACCGGACCGGACCAGGACCGATTTGGACCGGACTGCGGTCTCAGGTCTTGGCAGGTCCAAGGGCAGTCCGGTTCTGGTCTTTTTAAATTTTTAAAATCAAAAAAACCACAAAAGACCGGTCCAGACCGGTCTAGACTGCTTATAGTAAAGGGTGACCAATACAGTTGTATTCCACCATATTTTAGCTTTTTTTTGAGCACTCAAACGTCCAAAACGGTTGAGATCTGAGCTTACAATGGTAACATTTGTTTGAAGCTATATATAATTTGTGAATATTGTTGTTGCAACACTCCAAGTAAGACATTCTGAACATGGTTAATCCAACTATGTTCTAGTACATCCAAGTTATTTTTTGACCCATCAGCTATAGGAAATGGCTAACATTTGAGGTAGTATGATCTTGGGACTCTCTTTGGGACTCTCTTTGGGACTCTCTTTGGCTAGTATGTTTGGCAGTCTCCTAGTATTGTCAAAAATGGTTTATGTAGCTTCCCTAGAGTGCAGGTGGGTGTGAGAGGGAGTGTGAGAGGGTGCAGTTGGTCCAATGGAGTATAGTTTATCAGTGGGAGGGTGAGGGTCAGCAACAATGGGTTTCATTCTCTCTTTGGTGATCTCTTTGGTGATCTCTTTGGCAATGTTTGGCACTCTCCTGACTTACCTGGAGTGCAGTTGGGTGTGATAGGATATGAGAGGGTGAGGGTTAGCAACACTGGGTTTCACATGTGATGGCATGGCTTATATTATATTGATATTTATGTTGTACATCAATTTCAACATTGCAATTAATTGTATGGGAGCCATAGGGACATGGAAAACAATGTAAGGACTGGTCTAGACTGGTCCAAGACTGGTCCAAGACTGGTCCAAGACTGGTCCTGGTCCAGACCGGTCCTAACTGGTCTTTTTTCTGAATTTAGACCAGTCTAGCGGTCTTAAGCGGTCCGGTTCCGGTCTTTTTGATATCAGGGACACCCTGGGACCGGTCCGGTCTCGGTCTTTCCTAAAAAGGCAATAAAGACCGGACCGGACTGGACTTTAAAACACTAATGGCAGGTATGGTCGGACACCAAGGGAAGTACGGTTGTCGGCTTTACTGCAGATTACCCAGCCGACACAGAGTGATGAAGTTGGAATATCTCCTCATCATGGAGTCCAATGCAGCAGCGCAGCGTACATGTACTGAGTAAGGAACCGACTTACTGTGAAGGTAGGAGGTTGGTTTGAGGGACTTTATAGGAGCTGAGGCTCAACTATAAGATGTGTGGATGAGAGTAAGAAGTTAGGAGAGAACAACAAATTGTCCCTCCTTTTATATTGTCTGAGATACAAATAAGTGTAAACTATGCTATCTACGGACCTTATCCTATTGGATGATAAGGTGTGTATTGTATTACACAGCTATCGTCATATTGACTCATCATATGACAATATGTGAGTCATAACGTATCATATGATCTATTCCTAGTCATAATGATTGACAGAATTTATAGAGTTCTGTCATATCTGACATATTGCTGTATGACAGATATTATAGAGTTCATTCTTGACAGATTGCTGTAGAATGACGATATATGATTCATAAGGAATCATATTTAGTAACTATGATGCAAGCGTATTTATATCTACTTAATCTATATCCTTTAGTATAGATTTGATTATCAGTATCTTATCTTCTATTTATCTTATGATAAGATATGATAAGATAATCTTGATAAGATAAGAAAATATCTACAATATATTATCATTATAATATATGGTTTTATATATTTTCATCACAGAGAAGGTGACGGGCACTACTACCCAGTCTTATTGAAGCCATCCAACTACAATGTTCAAGGTTGTGATCACAACGACGTGTCCTATTCAGACCTTGGGCATTTTCGAGAAGATATTGCACAACGCTATGGTACAAATCTCAAAATTCTATGCAACTCAAGGAACCCAACTCAATACAAGGACAATCGACTTGAAATGGGCATCTGCAAACAGACGATATTCAGCAGATTGCTTGGAACCCTCGGAATTCCAAATATGTTTGTGTTGGACATCATGCATCTTGTTTCGCTAAACATTCCTGACCTTCTTCTCGGACTGTGGCGAGGGACGCTCAAGTGCTACGGGAATGACAGCACCAACAACTGGCCATGGAGTGTATTGAAGAACAAGGATATCTGGAAGGCTCATGGGAAGACGGTGGTAATGGCGGCACCTTATCTACCCACATCATTCGATCAGGCACCACGGAACCCTGCTGAGAAAATTAACTCCAGATACAAAGCCTGGGAGTTCCTATTATACATATTCGCTCTTGGACCAGCCTTGCTAAAGCCGATTCTTCCCAACGCATATTGGAAGAATTACTGCAAGCTTGTTCAAGGGATACAGATACTTCAGCAGCGCTCAATCCCGTGGGAACAGCTCGTGACAGGAATGCGCCTCTTGAATGAGTTCCAGCGAGAGTTTGAACAGCTGTATTATCAGCAAAATCCAGATCGTATTCACTTTGTTCGACAGAGTATTCATCTTCTCAGCCATATAGCACCTGAGATCACCCGTGTAGGACCATTAGCGTGCTATTCCCAGTGGACAATGGAAAATGCAATTGGCAATCTCGGTGTGGAAATTCGTCAGGATTTCGATCCCTACGCCAACATCTCTCAACGTGGCATAATCCGAGCCCAGACGAACGCGATCAACTCAATGATGCCTGATCTTTCCCTCAAGGTCAAAGACAAACCCTTGGCGTATTCGGTGGACCTTGGCAATGGCTATGTTTTGCTTGCAGCATGTGATACAGTCCTGCGAGAAGTACAAAGACCAGAGGCCAATGCTGGCAATGGCTATGTTTTGCTTGCAGCATGTGATACAGTCCTGCGAGAAGTACAAAGACCAGAGGCCAATGCTATACTCAAGCTATGGCTCAACGAAGGATGGCCAAATAGGGATGGGTGGGCTAATAACAGGAAGGTCATGCGATGGGCAGGGCTTCGGCTCCCAAATGGCCAAAAAGTTCATTCAGCTTGGGGTGAGGGCTGTAATGGGGCTACTACGTAGCTCTCGTACATATTCAGCAAGACCTTCATCAAGATGGGAGATCCCTTGAGGATCTCCGAATACAAGGATGGGAGTTATCCATTAACTCCCTTGTAGATAGCTTTCCCTATTCTCGTAGATAGTCTAACCATGACTATACATATATGGTATCTAGTCACACATGTCACACATCATCTTACACTTACTTTACTCCACACGCATCACCGCACGGTATCACGAATATACGTTGATTCAGTGCAAGACGCAAGGAGTGAATAAGTTGGAACCATATTAGGTTCCAATAAGTAAGAACGTTACAAGGGCCGTTCACTTCAAAAACGCAGGTGGACAACAATTGTAAAGGTAGGTGCCTTGGAAGATTAGTACAAGTCTTACTGACATTCAGATATATATAGGTCATTCTCGATAACAAGATTGAATTTGCCGAATGCCAATATTTTTTCCGGCTTCAATTCAAAGAAATTCGACATACGGTTGCCATCCTTTCCATTTTTTCTAGTCCAGACACCCAATTGCTCCAAGAATCGCATCATACGGTCTATGCTTGTCATTATCAAGGCGATGGCAAGCTAATAGTGTGCAATGTCAAATGTATTAAAGCGCTCGTTGCGATGATCCCTTACTTCAAAGTTATACCACAGACAGGGGAGATAAATGTGCCCCTGACAGAGCATTTTCTTGTGGAGAAACCTTATCTGGAGCTTACATACTTTCATCAATTAGACAACCCAGACAGTGATTCTGACGGAGAGGCAACTTGATGTAGATATTTTAGTGAGTATGGCATATTAAAATAACAACTGTGATTGTATTGGAAAGTGAAAAACACGTCGTGTTTTTTGAATGAATTAAAATTGTTTGAGTCAAGTGCCATACAACGTTTCCAGTTAATTTATTTCCTCAGCTTTCATCTTGACGACTGTTACATCCTTTGCATCCATCAACACATCATCCTCGCACCCCTTAGTATCATATTCCTCAATTAGTTGATTGTATACAAGTGTGTTGTTGACATCGTTGACATCCAAATTTTCGATGAGGTATTGAGTGGCATCTGCGAGAGATATGGCTGCAGCTGTGAGAGAACTGGCCGCCACTACGAGAGATTGAGAGGTTGGACTGCTGCCAATCAAACCTTTGGCAGTGACCGTAATCAATTTGGCCCTGTTAATAAGCAAGCAGGCTTCGTCGCTGAGAGATCGCTTAGCGTTGGTGTGAGATTCAGTGGATTTTTTGATGAGGGATCCAAGGGCAGCATCAAGCGCCTGATCCAGCTTGTATTCACTGATAAAATTCCACTTTTCTTTGCCGTTGGGATATACAATAGGCCACTGTATGTATCCATTTAGTCTCAAGTTCAAATATTAGTGTATTATTACTAATTTACCTTGACTGGTTCTGCAGGTCCTGGTCCAATGGGTGCGTATACCAAGGGGGGATGCCCCTCTGGATAGGATACTCAACGAACAATTGTCACTGGTGGTCGAAGTCCCCGTAAAGTCTCTTGAATGATTTGCTTGATTTGCTCCTGCTGGTCCATATTCACTTTGCACCAACACTTGAAAACGAGGTGTAATGGTCATTATAAGATGAGATGACATGGACAAGTAAAGAGAAGATCATTGTCGAGAGGCGCAGTACGAAAGTGCCATGAACTTATATGTCCAAAATTGGAAATCACTCTACTATAATATATATTTCGCATTTGAACAGGTGAATTATAGAAACTTACTTTGGAAGAGCAGCTGGCATAGATTGGAGCAGTAGGAGAGTGGTTTTGTGTAGCAGATAGTGGTGGTTAGATGTGCAAGAGAAATTGCAGGAGAGTTGCACTGATTATTCACGCAAAAGACTGTTCGCTAGCCTGATGCAGCGGTGAAACCCAAATCTAGAAGTCACATTTACATTGGCGCATTCGGTATGGTATACTCTAAGATAAGAGGTGTGTTTGGTAGTGGTAGACGAGTGCAACGATGAACATATCAAGGCCTGTTCCTGTGACATCAATAAAAATCTATATTGATTTTATGCCAGTGCATATACTGACCCATTTTTTCTTTCTTCCCCCCACTTCCCCACTTCCCTTCTCGATTCTCCTCCCTCCAGATGGACACCCTTGACTTTTACGTAGGTGAACAACATGAGGTTTTGACATGGGCTCCAGCCAATATGCTCATTGCAGCATGCAAATCCCCCATACCTGGACACCTTGAAATGGATCGAAACCCTCCAGCTAGAAATTAAAGATCAACAAATGGCATTGAAAGCGACTGAGTACGTACCATTTTATATGTGCCGAACGTGTTATGATGGTGCAGAGTAGGCAACTACTGGACCGCATGATGGTGTGGTTACAATCAGGCCAATCAAATGCCTGCGAAATTCCTTCCACTTTTGTGCAGCAAACAAAGTTGGCCAGCAGTCATGAAATGCCTCCACTTCTGCAGAAAGAGGCATACCCTCTCGTTTGTTTCTGGACCCGTCTCACATACACCGGCTGGTTAGTGGAGAACAAAGGTATTACGGATGGTCTATCTCAGAGACAAAGCAAGCGTGGGCGGCCCTCAAAAACTTCGCAAACAGATGAAGACCATCACCATCCCTACATTGAGGATGCCAATGGGAGAGGAACAAACAAAGAACACTAACAAAGGGCATACATGTAAGTATGGTTAAATTAAGAAGATGAAGGGAAATAAAGCACCTACTACACTAATGTAATGTAATGTTCAATGGCATGTAATCCCTCACTAATCCTAGACATTCTTCAAATGGGAATGGAATAATTGGGTATGTCTGTACAGCCATGTGGCTTCAAACTGACTTGGAGGATATGTACCTTAGTCATTGAAGTATTCAATGAGTGAATGCTCATACATATCTATCAATATAAATGGAAGTGTGTATGACAACAGCATTGTTACAATACAAAGTAGTTAGTTGCTTTTGCAATATGTAACTTCAAAATAATAGCCGTGAGTCCCTAACATTCAATGCCTAATATTAGTCAGAGGTTGACAGGTAATCGCAATTTGTTAGAGCTTGGCTAATGACTTATGGTGTTGAGTCAAATCATTGGGTATTTAATATTGCCAACCTCCTGAATGATACATATATACATAGATAGAGCCTTCAATAATTATAGAGCACATATGTAGGTGTTGTAAAAAAGGCACCCATTGCCAAGGTTGGGGCACATTGTACTAATGGGAAACATGTCACCAGTGGCAGTAGAGCCTGGTTGGTCACTTTTAGCACCTTATATATATATCATGATACATATGTCACATATCACAGTGCCATATGACAATGAAGTAGTACCACTACTAATAACCCTTTGGGTCAAACCCTGGGGTATTTTTGTACCCTTGTACCCTTGGGCAACCCCTTGTGTACCCCTAGGGTTTTGAGGGGTAAACCCTCCACCCCTGGCCAAGGGTGAGGGTTTTGGGGGGTAAGGGTAAGGGTTGGGCTCTGAAAACCCTGGGGTTACCCCTGCCATTCCCTAGCCCGGAGCTCCTCATCCACTCGTACTAGCGGCACTACGAATACCTCAGCTGCCAACAACAACACTTCAAATACTGACAACACTCCTGATGGCCTCAACAACGCGTCAAATACCAACAACAACACGTCAAATACCAACAACAACGCGTCAGATACTGACAACACTCCTGATGGCTTCGAAGCTCCGGATACAAACAACAACACTTCGAATACTGACAGCACTCCTGATGGCGTCAACAATGCGTCGAATACCAACAACAACTTACAGAACACTGGTAGCGCTCCTGATGGCGTCAATAATGCATTGAATACCAACAATGCTCCTGACGACTTTGATGCTCCGGATACAAACAACAATGCATTGAATACTGGCAGCACTCCTGATGACATCAACAACATGTCGAATACCAACGCCACTAGGAATATGAATGCATCCGCTCCCAACAGCGCTTCGCATCCTACTCCCAACTGGAACAGCCAATACCCCAGATACCAACACCACTAGCAATGCAAGTGCCTCCGCAAACAACAGCGCTCCAACAGCGCTTCGAGTTCTACTCCCGACGACACTACTGGAACATCAACACTACGAATACGGACTTAGACAAAACAACCCTTGGTAAGACAAATGTTCCATTCATTCACGAGACTGATATAAGTGTCTGAACAGCAATGACATGAATATGCTCAA
Organism: Amanita rubescens; assembly: GCA_015039365.1. NCBI lineage: Eukaryota > Fungi > Basidiomycota > Agaricomycetes > Agaricales > Amanitaceae > Amanita > Amanita rubescens. The sequence goes on from WION01000125.1 coordinate 126,231, forward strand.
TCGCATGGATGAACAAGCTGGTGGCAGGGAACAGCAACAAACAAATGTTAAGGTACTGGCAGGTGGCAGGGACAAGAAATACTGCCAAGTAAGTCCTTCGTTGGCGACAACTACTAAGCTAACACTATTTTAGGAACATGGCAAAGCGAGAGTGGATACAAAACCACCTAGGCGGTCTCGAGAACGAATTTGAAGCCTACTACAAGAAACTGAGTCCAGATGCAATCCAGGTATGTGGAGTGTTTTCGGAATACGACACTTTGCTCACTCAACACACCAGGCCTTTGGCAACGCTGCCAAAGCCACTTCAAGAGCCGTATGTCACCAATAATTTTATCAACTCGTAAACTAATATTTGGCATAGAAAACCCGGCAAAAGAAGATAGCGGTCGAGTTATTCGCAACTCAATTAAGGTACACCGTGGCCGACATTTTTGACTTGGCTGAATATGATAATTTGACAGTTAAATTGTGTCAATTGCAAGAAATAGTTAGAATAGATGGAAATCGAAGAGAATCAGAACTAGAAATAGATAAGAATCGAGTGTAGATTATAGAATAGAATGGAATGGATTTTAAACATAAATATATCGTCTATTGAGAAATATAGCTAAATCTATCAAAATCGATGGAAATTGATTGACAGGGAGTAGTTTGCGAACCAGTGCACCATCTGAAATCTCACAAAATAGACCGCAATCAACAGATTCCTATTTACTGAGACAATGCAGATAAAAATCTATTGTGTCTACCTAAATCTATGACAAATTGTGGGAAATAGTTTCAAATACATGAAAATTGAGGCATTTCTGACTGGGTATGTCCAGTTGTGAGCGGTCGTAACCGGTCATTTCAGGGTCCAGATGACTTTGATACATCCACCTGACCAAATGCCTGTAACCCTTAAAATATAGTGTAATAACCCTTAGAATACTTATAATAACCCTATCATTGGGACATAAAAATGCTCCGCTTATTGTAGTGTTGGGATTGGCAGAGTATTTCCTATTATTTTGAAGATTGGGACAGTGACATACAGTGGGCAACAAAACCGTTGCAATGATTGGTGGTCCTGAAAAGATTGGTCATCCATGCATCAGGCAAACTTTGACAAATTGGTAGAAATTCAGGGATGATAGAGTAGCTTCTTAGCTACAATCTGAGCCCATATTCATGATGATTGGATCAGTGGTTCATGAGATATAAAATGGTTTGTGAGGCAGTGTCATTGCAATGGTTTTGTTGCTGACATGGCCAAACACCAAAACCGGTATGTGGTGCTCATGTAACCCTTCTAAATATGATATGGCCATGTTCAATAACTTGGTTGTATGCCAATAAGACCATAACAATGCCTATAACTGACTACATGCCTCATCTATGCTGGTTGAAAGGTTGAAAATGCCCCACTACCTTCTGCTGGCCATTCTACCTATGGGGTTGTCATGTCTATCCCGGAACCACATCAAAACATCTTAAAGACTGTTGTAACTATCTTATGAAGTATGTTGAGAGTGCTGGGATGGCTTCATGTCACACTGCTAATGGATCTTGTGGTGATTACCATGGTCAATAATGGTTACTATAGGACTATTGTCATAACAGTCAATGCTGACATGATGTTCATCATCCAAAATGTTGTAATAATGGTTACCAGTGATATTCCTGTGATTTCTGATGGTCACTACAGTATATTTAGAGTAGGAGGAAGTCCCTACTGACCCATGCATTCATGTAATGTAGCATAATCCATGCAGCAACACAAACAGAGTGAAGCTCAATTGTCTGGGAGTGGTTTCCTGGTCATATGAGACCAAATTTGATTATTAGGGACAGAATTGGCATGAATAGCAGTTATCGAGGTGCTTGATGACAGGAAACAATGGGCCTACCAAGATTTGGTGGTAGACACATGTGTGTCTCAGCTTCTGTGGGGGGCAGGGAAGCTGTAATGGTCATTAGAAGTCACAGAAATATCACTGGCAACCATTATTACAACATTTTGGATGATAAACATCATGTCAGCATTGACTGTTATGACAATAGTCCTATAGTAACCATTATTGACCATGGTAATCACCACAAGATCCATTAGCAGTGTGACATGAAGCCATCCCAGCACTCTCAACATACTTCATAAGATAGTTACAACAGTCTTTAAGATGTTTTGATGTGGTTCCGGGATAGACATGACAACCCCATAGGTAGAATGGCCAGCAGAAGGTAGTGGGGCATTTTCAACCTTTCAACCAGCATAGATGAGGCATGTAGTCAGTTATAGGCATTGTTATGGTCTTATTGGCATACAACCAAGTTATTGAACATGGCCATATCATATTTAGAAGGGTTACATGAGCACCACATACCGGTTTTGGTGTTTGGCCATGTCAGCAACAAAACCGTTGTAATGACACTGCCTCACAAACCATTTTATATCTCATGAACCACTGATCCAATCATCATGAATATGGGCTCAGATTGTAGCTAAGAAGCTACTCTATCATCCCTGAATTTCTACCAATTTGTCAAAGTTTGCCTGATGCATGGATGACCAATCTTTTCAGGACCACCAATCATTGCAACGGTTTTGTTGCCCACTGTATCATGATAATCCACAAAAAAAATAGAAAAATACTCTGCCTATCACACCATTGGGATGGGTGGAGTATTTTCCCATTCTTTTGAATATTTGGATGGTCACATATAAGGATAATCCACAATAAAAATAGAAAAATACTCCGCCCATCACACCATTGGGATGGGCAGAGTATTTTCCCATTTTTTTGAATATTGGGATGGTCACATATCAAGATAATCCACAATAAAAATAGAAAATACACTGCTGATCACAGCATCAGGATTGGTGGAAGTGACACATCATAACCAGTCATGACCACCAACTGCCAGCTCACGACCGAACATGACTGGTCATATCGGTTGTGGTTGTGGTCGTGGTAAATTAAAGAAATCCTGCGACCGGTTCAGTCACGGTTGTGGCTGTTAGGGCCGCACGACTTAACTTAACCTAACTTGGAAAGACTATGGAGCATGCAAATCGATGCTGCAGAATTGGATCTGTTAAATATAGAATTATATTTATAGAATGATTAACTACTGATTGACTATGGTCATCATTAATCATATCGCTCACATCATCCTTTATATATGACATAGAGATGACATCATAATGACATCATGATAAACTCATGATTGCACCTTATTGTGTGCTTAGCACGCCATATCTTCCCATCTATACTATACGCTTACACATATGTAGATACATATTTGTTTCCTCTTAGTATATAAACCTGTCCTGTATCGTAGAATAGGACAATCCATTCTCTTCCTCTTACTATCACTACTATGCCGAAGGGTAGTGCTAAGACCATATCGCAATAGGTAAGCTATTGCACCTGCTCATGCTGTGGACATGCTCTTGCGTAGAACTGTCTTCTTTGTCAGGATCAAGACAAAATGGTTGCAATCTGTAGGATGACTCCAGCTGAAAGGAAACAACATATGGATGAACAATTGTGTTTCATCTGTCACAAACTGAATCACATGTCGAAACAATGTCCAGAACGAGGAAAGTTCAGAAAAGGAAAGTTCAAAGGAAAGAAAGGAAGCAGATCCCACCATGATCATCATGTTTGAGCCATGGTGAAACGATCAGAAGAAGGCCGATGCGGAAGTGCGTTCAGCCAAAGGGGCTTCGGAGGTCAGTCCTGGGGGTGCCTCGGAGGCAGAGAGAGTGCTGAAGACGAAGGTGAATGAGTGGAAGGTGTCTGAAGCACCGAGGAACGAAGGGAACGGAAGGAATCGAACTCGGAACGCAGATGGGGTGATAATTCGCTAACTACAACTACGTACAAGGTGGTATATATACTATGGAGGCATGAGGTAACCATGTGATGAATCCTGCACTGAGTCCGAGGGTCTGTGCGCATATCCGAACTCAAACGATCATCCTCCGGGGTTGAGTATAGGCTCGGAGTGCTTCGGGGAGCTTCGGAAGGTTTCGGAGATCGGTTCCAACATAGCCGGAATCAGCTCGTTACAACGGTAATACCCAATGATGATGGCAGTGGTTCCGAAGAGGAATACAAAATAAACAGAGTCCAGAAATCTAGATCCAAAGATAATCTGAAGAAAACGATGTGCGCCATGTTAAAGGAGATGACTCAAGAAGAACATGTCAACATGCTACTCACTCTCGACAAGGATTTTTAACAGTGGGACACATGACAGTGGATGTTGATCCCACCACAACAGATTCAACTATGATGGATATCGATCTTGCTATTTCACATGTAACAGTACGCTCGATCTCGAATAAACGATTTTCAATCCCCATCACTGTTGAAACCAAATGAAACACTGAATCCCTTAATGCCCTTGTTGACTGCGGAGCAGAAGAATTATTCGTGGACAAATCTATATCTCATAAATGGAGAAAAGATAAACTTCCACAACCAATCTGAGTCAAAAATGTTGATGGAACAACAAATAAAAATGGAGAAATCACCGACCAATGTCTAATCACAATAGAGGTCAATGGCAAATGTATGACGGAATGGTTTTCCATAACAACACTTGGAGATCAAGATATGATCCTGGGACTTCCATGGCTAGAGAAGTTTAACCCAGTTAAGTTATCAATTGGAAAGACAAGATTTTGGAGTTCCAAGACTCCGAAAAGGACAAAGAAAAAACAATTCTGCAGAGCATACAAGCGTCACTCAATGCATTGCTTGAATGGGAAGAAGATTTAGTAGTCTGATATCTGATGTCACCCAGAGGACCTGGACCGAACAATCTTAAGATGGAGTGCATGGCCTGATACATTGGAAACAAATATCAGGAGGTTTACGACATTTGACACTGCAAAATGGTCAGAAGATGATTATGATAATCAAGTCATCAGGAGATACACGCCAGCACAACAAATGGAGCACAAGTATCATCAAATAGAGGAGGTTGCCGTGCTACCACCTGAATATGATACCTGGAAGGACGTTGTAACGGATGGAATCCTGTTACAGTGTGCAGCATGCTCCGAAGCTTTCTGAAGATGTCCACCATCAATCATCCTTCACTCCGCTTTCTGTCCGCTTCCGTCCGCTTTCTGTCCACTTCCGTCCGCTTTCGATCCGCTTCGATCCGCTTCGATCCGACGTGCGGGAATTCGTCGGAGTACGTCGGATGCGCGGGAATATGTCGGATTATGTCGGACCACAAGCGCATGGTAAGCGCATGGTAGTTACTATAAGTACATGCATGTAGTCGTATACATCAGCTACGAACGAGAATCGGAGTCCCCTTCCCCCTAGATCAGCCTTAGCTTAAGTCTGTGCACTATTGTGCATGGCACCTGCAGTGCTGGGTACAACCCAGAGCACTCTGCAGTGTTTCAACTGGAGCCCACCTTCGGCGCGAACTCGCAGTCCTTGTGTCGCTCGTCCGCGAGCATGAACGTTCTTTCTACCCCTACCAAGGCCTACATTTCACTCCGCCTTCCATCCGCCACCATCCGCCGCCATCTGCTCCTCACACTGCTCTAGAGTCCGCTCCGACGCAGGCCGCCAATGCCATCCCCTCTTGCTGCCCAACTTGCTCGATTGCTCCGATTTTGCTCCACCTCCACCGCTGTTCCATTCATTATGCATGCGGTCACTCCTTTAGCCCATCCGACACCTATACATGACCCTCTGCTGCCTCCGACGCTGCGCCTCATTTTTTGCAGCTCTGCCTCATGTATCCGCCCTTCCGCCGCATGTTGACCATGCCTCATGTTTCCCCACACCCGCCAACCCTTATCCGACATGCTGCAGTCCACCAAATGCTGTCCACACTGCTCCGACGCTCACCCCCTGCCCAGCATTGCTCCTCCTCCTCCTTCCGACGCCAACTGCAGCTCCGATGCTCCGATTTTTTTCTTTTCTTCCCAGGAATAGGCATGTGGCATCCGCCACATTGATGTTTTAGCTTATCTTGATTGTGATCACCTCAATTTGTCTTGCTCTGCTCCGATCGGCTTTGATCCGCCTCAGTCCGATCCTCTACGCAATTCTAAGGCCCACAGCTCCGCCGCAGTTTCGGAACCCTTTACCAGCCATTGACAGAACCTTTGCCATCGACATTCTTTAATACCGTATTGCGCCGACAGCGTCTCAGGAAACATGCTTTAGTGGCCTCAATGCAAGGGGTTAGCGCTATCGATAGGATTACTGGGATGACCGCGATCGGGGGAGTTGTGCCCCTCCTCGCCTTGCTTTGGTATGCTTATACCGACAATTCCGCTTCCGACAATTCCGCTCTTTACTGCCTCCGACTTTCTACCTCTGTCAATGATGTTCCGCCTCCACCCTCCGCCTACAGCTCCGACGCCTCCGATTCCACTGCGATTGCACCACTTGCCTTACGCCCATATGCAAACAAGTCACGATCCATCACTGAAACACCTGTCAACACCCCTTTCCTTGCCAAACGACCGCTGACATCGATTCTGCCATGCCACCTTCAGAACCGACACCTATCATCATCGGATTGCACTGCCACAATACTCCGCCATGTTCCGCCATCAATTCTGCCTTGTCAAGCATCTCTGCCTCTGGTCACACTGACTGGAAGTCAGTATTCAAACTGGTGAGCGGATGTAACGGATGGAATCCTGTTACAGTGTGCAGCATGCTCCGAAGCTTTCTGAAGATGTCCACCATCGATCATCCTTCACTCCGCTTTCTGTCCGCTTCCGTCCGCTTTCGATCCGCTTCGATCCGCTTCGATCCGACGCGCGGGAATTCGTCGGAGTACGTCGGATGCACGGGAATATGTCGGATTATGTCAGACCACAAGCGCATGGTAAGCGCATGGTAGTTACTATAAGTACATGTCACATGTAGTCGTATACATCAGCTACGAACGAGAATCGGAGTCCCCTTCCCCTCAGATCAGCCTTAGCTTAAGTCTGTGCACTATTGTGCATGGCACCTGCAGTGCTGGGTACAACCCAGAGCACTCTGCAGTGTTTCAACGTATTTGAAAAGAAAGCATCAGAACAATTCCCAGAGAGCCGATCTTGGGATCACCAAATTGAATTAAATGAAAACTTCGTACCAAAACGAGGAAAGATATATGTACCCATTATCTCCAAAACAGCAGAATATGCTCGACAAATGGATCAAAGAACATCTTGAAAAAGGATATATTTGACCTTCAAAATTGCCTCAAGCATCACCTTTCTTCTTCGTTGAGAAGAAAGACAAACAGAATCTCAGACCCTGCCAAGACTATCGCTATCTTAATGAACACACTAAACCGAATGGCACATACCCACTACCTCTAATCTCTGATCTGATGATCAAATTAAAAGGATCACAATGACGAAGATACGCCCAGCAGCGCAGCGTCTAAGTGTTAAAGTGAATACTTACTTAGAGTGGAGTGTAGAGTGGCGGTGACGACCTCAAACGATAACTCACTATCCTATGGATATAGGATGTGGTGGTAAGAGGAGAAGGAAGGTTCTTATTTGTACCTACGTACAGGTAGTCTTATATACTACTAGTATCCCTAATAAGTACAATGTATAGTAAATAGAGGAAGAGCTGTGCATGACGTATGATATGACGTCTAGCGCAGCTATGACGCGTCTACCGCAGTAATGGGATGACGCAAGCGACTATAGGATATTCCAGTATCCTATGTATGTATATGTACATGTATATATGTATGTGATACATATATGCATGTATGTACATCTAATCTGTATATCCTAATCTATAGGATAAGATATGATGTATTATCTTATATGAGATAAGATAAGATATACGTTATCTTATATGATTAGATAAGATAACTTTAACACACCCCCTCGCTAAGTTATCCAGGAATATATGAAATATTTTTATACGAGTCACCGGAATTGCAAGACTTAAAAAGTCTTCACGGAAGATCTCTCGTTTCGTGTACAAGTACGGGGATCCAGACTATATGCTGCTTTCACCTTAATCCCTTGTATTATATATTTCTTTAATATTCCTATAATGCTTGTTGTATACGTTATACAATATTTATCATTGTTTGATCCTAAAGGTATAGGATATGACTTTGTCGAAAAGCCAATACAATGACGTATATTGTTTGAATCGATTTATCAAAAATCGAGTTTCCTGTCATATTGATAATATCCATTATAAAAGCACCCCCAGGCTTCAAGCCTTACAAAGTGTGTGAAATCATATTTAATCGAGAAGGGGCTTGTTCTACTGCCTTCACTGTCTCTGATATGATTTATTACTTTGTTTGAATAAAGGATAAGAATATATCCTTAAGTGCTAAATGAATATTTTTGGCAGGTAAACGATAACGTTTAACAACTTGCATAAATATCAAGCTATGTAAATAGCAAGATATATGACGATGATTCTTTGTGTGAAAAGAATCCTCTGATGGATATGCGAGTGTGTATATGTCGCATTGTCAAGTAAAAACTTGACGTGTCTTCCTAAATGAACTATTTAGACGAGTATAGTATCTCTACAAGGGGAGCTTCCTCCCTTGCAAATACTCTTGCTCGTATGTGTGACGAGTGCAATAATCATTCCTTGTTTCTTTACAAGTTCTGATTATATAGCTGACTCGTATAGTTCTCCTATTATAGTCTAAAGGCGTCCAACGCCTTATGTGGTGTAAAGGTGACTAGCACCTTAATGTAAAGGAGTATATATTCTCTTTGCACAGCAATACGAGAATATGATGTGGCGTGTTCACTTGATCGACAAGTCGCACGCGTGACAATTTTACTTGTAATGACAAGTGTAATTGTTTGTGGTCTAATATAATTGCTTGTCCTTGTAAAAACAAGTTATGACGACAAGCGAATTATGTTTATAGACGGTTGCCCAGATGATTCTTATACATCATGGTTTACATCTCTGTTATATCGATAAAAACTCCTTTTTAAATTTCGATAAAGAGTTCAACCATGTGTCTTAAAGAATATCTTCGTTATTCAGCAGATCGAAGTCCTTGGGTCTTTAAAGGACTTATGCTTTCAAAGCATTTGACCCGTCTGCTATTAGAACAACAACTGTTCCCTTCTATAGATATGTGTGTATATCTTGTCTTTTGTAAATGATGATAATCCGTCTGGTATGATGATTTGCATATCATTAAATCCTTTATAATCACTTTCGTAAAGGATTGTATTTGGTTGTGATTCCATATATCCCTATTTTGATAGGAACGCACAACACCAGCGGGGAGACGAATCTCCTGATTTCGTAATAACGAAATGAACTTCATCATTATCCAATTCCTGAGCATGTGTGACGATTATTAAACATTGAGCTTATATGTGACTAAGCTTTCTTGTTTTAATCGTGTAAGTGAATCCAGATACATTTTACTGGATGCTCATACAGATATGATTCCCTACTTGACTTATACGTGGTGGTCATCCACATTTGCAATATATCTTGGTAATCATTATAAAAGGGTTTTACCATATATGATCAGCAGTGAGAACTGCTATAAGTGCCCGGCGCATTTTATCTTAATATAAAGATAATTTGCTGGCAGTATTGTGTCTGCCGTACCCGACGATCATTAATGATGTAATCCTTTATTAGGACACTGTGTACAAGATTGTTTGATCTTGTTTTATATATATGCTATATTTATCGTTACTTGTGTATAGATACAAGATACGATTTATATGACTTTAAAGGTCTACACCCACAGGGATACGACCGTTGTCATGACAAGTTTTAATTGAGGATCCGAGAACGATCGACGTTCCGCATTCACTCATACTTGTATATTTGGGGATTTGCGCAAGGCAGGCGCCACCCCATTATAGCATATAGAATCTATTTTTGATATAGATTCTTTACGACGAAGAGGATATACTTGTATTAATGACAAGTATAATTATAAGTGTTTGTATAGAAGAACAAACACTTATATAATATCTCGTATGAACGAGATTTTGACCTCTAAGTCATTTAAGTGTCAATGACTATCTTTTTGGACGATATATTCAACATGAACACGTCTACTGGGAAGGTATAACTGCGACGTTATCCGATATAGGTTTCCTTTTCAGTACAGCCTATATTAATCCTTAAACAAGGATTATTCCTCTGTTACGTGTAGTCCGTTGGCAAGCAATGTCCTCTTAACTCTGTTAATTCTTGTTCTACCCTGGTTCTATTTTATCTTTATGCATTATCCAGATGCAATAAGAGTATAGAACTCGAACGGGGAAGTCTCGTCGAATGATTTTGAATATCCTTTTTGATGTTCAACGTATAATGACAACGTTAAACCGAAATTCGTTATTTATAAAGATCCTCCTTATGAGTTGGCCGAAGCTCATTCATATACGGTATATTTTGGCAATGACAATATGTCCTTGCTAATACCGCCAGGAAGATCATAACGATATTTCGAAGTCATAGCAGTATTGTGTCTGCTGTGCCCTGAATAACCCACAATATATAAATATTGCTACCTATCCAAAGGTTGACCTGTACAAGTTTATTTCGTAGCAGTATTGGGTCTGCTGTATCCCCAAGTGATCCACAATATATAAATATTGCTAACCAACCTGAAAACCGTCAAAACTTGTGTAAGGAAATTCTCCATTGTTCGGATGAGACCAAGAACTAGAGTTAATTAAAGAGGGTGTTGGATTATATGCAAGGTGTTCCTATCTTTAGCTTTTGAGGGCCAAGATCTGTGCAAGGAACTAAATGTATTCCAACAATCCAACCGTGATATCGTATGAACGATATTTGGGAATCTGTATTTTGAAAGGAATTGGCTGCAAGATTGAACATAACTATTTCTTTTGATTTTAAGCTACCATTGATTCTTATAAAGAAATACTGTTATATGTATGGAGAGGATATGTGAGGTTATTTGCGATAAGCCATAAGACAGGCTTATTTGAGATATGCATTAACCTGGCATTCCATATAATACACGTTCCTGACTAGGATATTTGTCAGGAGTGTAATGTCATATTGTAAAGACGAGACGCTTTCAAGACCGTATAAGTTTCAACGGCAAGGAGCCTTCTCTATACAATAGACGGGGATAAAACTCCAATACATATATTTGTTCGTTTTCAGGCATCTGTATATTATCGAGGGAGCTTCCTCCTCTAATACAGTTGATGACCATTATTATGGGCCTATGTTTAATACGCAACCATAATATATACAATATGGGCCTATATCTAATACGCATCCATGATTGTATTTGTATACAAGTTATATCGAATACTTGTTTTGATTGGTCATATTACAAGTCGTAATGTACTTGTTTATTTGCAATGATTCCCCCTCAATCAAGACAGGGATTGATATTGCGTAATTTAGCCTGATAGAATCATGTATATTTTTGACATGATCTATTTATCACATTATAGATTGATGTGATATGAACAGTATTCTTATTTAACATGTGATGATTTATAAAATCATCTTCATGTATTTAAAGAAATCAATGATTTCGTCAATTTATCATCTTTATAAAAAGATGTAACCGTTCTTGTGTTTCACACAATACATTATCCAACATAACGACGTTGGTCAACGTATATGGTCATGGTACATGTATTTCACTCAAGGATGATCTGGTTCCTATAGATAATCATTTAGAATTATAATCCACAATTCTTAAAGCTATAAGAATTATTTCGAGGTATTTTAGTTACGTCTGTCCTGTTATTGGAAAACCTATTTTAATATGAAGAGGGGATGAGCGTTAAGACGCCGCCGAACAATTCAATTTATAGGTTGAGTACAGAAATACTCTGGACGTTTATAGATGCTTATATAGATAAGCATAGAAGTCTATTCTTATACAAGTGATCGAAATTCCCTTGTATGCGACAGTATTCTGGCAATGATGATAAATCCTTGCTAACGTCGTTTAAAGAATGACGGTATTTATACCAAGAAATTTGTTATCTCCAACAGATAATGTTCAGCAGTTTGAAACTGCTATTGCGACTACAGTGTTATGAGATACTTTCAAGACTGTGCTATTTCAACAGCAAGGAGCCTTCTCAAGTGTAGGAAACCATATTATGAGACGTTTTCAAAACCGTGTAAGTTTCAACGGCAAGGAACCTTTCTCAAAGGTAACACATTACTGTTATCTGCAAATAGATTATAGCCGTCTATAGGCTATAGACATCGGTTTGCATTGTGGAGAGCTTTTAAAGATATTGTTTTTATAGTGTAGACATTTATAGATATTTCTGAATGACGAAGATAATATGTGTTGATGCTTGTATATGATGACAAGCGTGATGATCTTTCTTCAAGTGATCGAAATTCCCTTGAACGCGGTATATTCTGGCAATGATAATGATCCTTGCTTAATACCACCAGAAAGACCTTTATTATAAGTAATCGGGATTGCAAGGCATACTGCCTACACGATTTCCTTATTTTGAATATAAATTGTGTGACAAGTAATCGGATTTATAAGGAGTGATCCTTCACGATACTCTTGTGTTGATGACAATTTATATATATTACATATATATCTTCCAGAAATAATCTAAGTCTATGCTATATTGTTCTTCTACCCATTGATCATAGCTATTCATAGCCATGAAATTTCCATAATGACGCTCGAAATCTTCATGAGCATCATAAAATTCCTCCTGGGAATTTGTTATTCTTGTATCCAACGAGTCTGTCAAAGGACTCGTGTGACAAAGGTGAAGGCGTGGAAACATTTGATTTACATGATTTAAATGAATCATGTGTGGAAGTCTGATTCCGGATCAGATTCGGGCTGTTGGACTAATAGTGGAGATCCTCCCCTGATATAATCAGGCTTGCTACTATTTTTAAAGTCTTCCCAGCGCAAATGTGTAGGCTGTGGATGCGGCGAGCATCTGCAGCGGCCTTTGCCTTTGTTTGTTAAGGAGGCATTAGCTAAACAATGTTCCGTATGCAAGTTAGGGTCTTGCGTTGACGGAGATGATTGTTTTATAGCATGATGCCGTAACGACCATGCTGAACGAATTTCACTAGCAAGTTGCTGGACTCTGATTGGTCCAACTTGTGTGGCAGTGTTTCCTGAACGAACTGCCTGTAGGGCTAGAGTAATTCGTATTATTAGCGGTAACAGATGATGTAGCCGCTGTTTGGTTGATCCATTTTAATGGAACAGCCCTAATGGTCGTAAGTGCTTTATTTAAATGAGCAGCCGGGAATTGATGTCCCTGTGCTGCTATGTGTCTGTAACGAGTGATGATTTTATTTATAGATCGATCATGATCTATTTTGTCCAGTGATCCGTCGAGGATTGCTGGCGAATCATCTTTGTAACGTTCTTGCAAGAACATCCACTAGGAGTCTTGCATTGTAAACGTGTTGATAAAGCTCAAAGATTGTAAAGGACAATCTGAGCTTAATGGCGTGTAACGCCTTCTCGTTTTGTACAAGCTCATCAGCTTGTATGATGATTGCTGCCTTATTGGTGGCAGTGATCGGCGCAATTACTGCTTTGAGGTGAGCAGGGATTGCATTTGGAATAACGGGACACATGAATACCATCAGATTTGAGATCTGAAAGTATGCCGTTATTTGTCGTGCCCAGGCACGATAATTGTCTCCTTGTAATTCGGTGACAAGGGAACATAAAGCGCTGTCTTCTTCTTTGGTAAAAGAAGACATGACAAGAATGTTGATAAAGGTTTATATTTATATAAAACCTTATGGAAATGTCGGTGAACAAGGTTTGATAGCCTTGTATTGGAGTGGGTGAGCGAGAAATGTTATTTCTTGCTTCTTGATGATAGAACGATTGATTGAGATGAAATCAATTGATCGTTTGATGGATTATTTATAAATTCAATGATTTATATCTATTTAAGGATTTTATTAATGAAGGTGTCATTACATAAACGACAACGACTTCATAGGCGAGGGTGTCATAACGAATACGACAGCAACCTTGCGTGCAGCGTTATGAGCTACAGCCAAGCATGAATAATGCCTAGCACCAGGATCGATCCGAGGAACATGTACCAGACTTGTGTGCCTGACCTGTAAACGAGTATGACATGCATAAGGTCCGCGGACTGCAGTGCGCCTGCGGCAACTGCCTGGTCCAAGAGGTACCAGTTGTCTTTGGAAAATGAAAGGTGTCCGGTCCATAAACCGTCCGTGACCACCTTTATAAGCACTCCCAGTAACAATATGAAAGTATACGTGGATGCCTTTTGAGCAGAGCCAACGGCTAATCTAAGGCGCTCTCTAGGAGTGGACGCCTAATAGTCTGCGTGTATGGTCCACAATGGGACCCCAGCACGACCTTTATACTTTGTGAAAGTTACTACGGGCCATATGATCTACATACGGTAACTAAAGGCACTAAGGGCCTTATAATGGAATATCGTGCATGAATACCCCAGTCACATCATGGAGGGCAAGTATAACTCCATGGGGGTCAAGGTTGCCATGCCAGCCTTGAGAAACATAGGTGGTACCCTTATCCCTGGGTGCAAGGAGATCCCCCTAAAGCCCTAGGGTCCGGGCGCATGTCATAAGCTCGTATGTCAGGTACAAGAACTTAGTTAAATTGACGGATGCCACTCAGGTCTCCGACCCGCACAATACTATACCTGTTCACACATCTTGCATGGTAACATGCCTGGAGGCGATGGTGATGCAAGCAATACCATGTCGGGGCCCATAACCTGACGAAGATACGCCCAGCAGCGCAGCGTCTAAGTGTTAAAGTGAATACTTACTTAGAGTGGAGTGTAGAGTGGCGGTGACGACCTCAAACGATAACTCACTATCCTATGGATATAGGATGTGGTGGTAAGAGGAGAAGGAAGGTTCTTATTTGTACCTACGTACAGGTAGTCTTATATACTACTAGTATCCTAATAAGTACAATGTATAGTAAATAGAGGAAGAGCTGTGCATGACGTATGATATGACGTCTAGCGCAGCTATGACGCGTCTACCGCAGTAATGGGATGACGCAAGCGACTATAGGATATTCCAGTATCCTATGTATGTATATGTACATGTATATATGTATGTGATACATATATGCATGTATGTACATCTAATCTGTATATCCTAATCTATAGGATAAGATATGATGTATTATCTTATATGAGATAAGATAAGATATACGTTATCTTATATGATTAGATAAGATAACTTTACACACAATACTTCACCAAATTAGACATCAGATGGGGATACAATAATGTCACAATGTGCCTGGACTGAGCGTGGAATCCTGGTAGAATTTCCACAGAAATTTCCTTTTTGCAAGGAATCCATGTGGATTCCATGTGGATTCTGTTGGCGAATACCAGCAAATTCCGAGCCCGCCGCTGATGCGTGATGCACACGCGGAAGTCGCGTGCTGGGCACGCCCCCCCTTTTTCGCTTGCACCGTACGTATTTCCTACTATGCCTTTTATTCCTATTCCCTTT